>JXCR01128645.1:4914-24823 GCA_002079205.1 Phalaenopsis hybrid cultivar | reverse complement strand
CTCTCTCTCTCTCTCTCTCCAACCTCCTTCAACTTATTTTGAGCAAACATTTAGCCCTCTTGCCCTCTTGTAGATTAATCTCATAGAATGAAGTCGAGGTATTCCCAACTTTTGTTGCTTTCGATGAGGTAAACAATATTTTGGCTAAAATCTTAGTGAAGGAATGAAAGGCGTCGAACATTCAACCTCTATTGCAATCATTGTCATATATCTCATTAATCAAACATGGAACTAAGCATCATCTCATTAGGAAAAAATAGCTTCATAACAAAATCAAGTTACCTTGATAGGCAAATACATTTTGAGCGTCATTTGATAAACTAACTAAAATTATCGTATCAAATAAACTCAGTTTCACATTATCATCTAACACAATTAAGACTATAGCCAATTACTGATATTACGGTTTACCGGTTCAAATGAAAATATATAATGCATAACTTATTAATGATCAAGTCTACATTGATGCATGTGAAAATGTTGGATACTTTAGATCACATTGTGTTTAAACAACTTAAATTTATTGCTCTCTCTCTCTCTCTCTCATACACACACACACACTACAAAAGAAGTCATTTTTACCGGCAGAATCACCGACTAATTTTTTCAGCCAATAATTTACCAGCTAAGAAAATGATTGAAATTATACATTTAACTTAGCTGATGATTTACCAATTGAATTATCAGCCTATTAGTTGTATTAGTAAAAAAATTGGTTGAAATATCAAACAGATTTTTCTACACTTAAAACTAGTTGTTTTACCAGTTGTTTTCAGCCATTAAAGCTCATAAACTGAATTTTCAGATGGTAAATCAACTGGTTTTTGTGTCTATATCATGCCCACGATCAAAAGCTCTCATTTTTATTTCTTTTTTGCTTATGTCCCATGGCAAGTGGCCAAAAACTCTCTCTCTCTCTCTCTTGCACGTGCGGTTTCTTCTCTAATAAGATATTCATCAAGGTAAAGCAAGATTTCTTCCCCTTACCCTTCCTTTCCTGGTGTTCCAATGAGGAAGACTTCTCTAATAAGATCTCCATCAAGGTGTACCAATGTGGAAGACTTATCCACTAGGATTAATTCCAGCCACATCCTTTTTGGTGTTCCAATGTTTGAGATGGTGGGTGCATTGTCTGTTGTTGTTTTTGAGGCCACTCGAACATTAGATAGTTGTGGACAATTTCCCAGCCATCAAACATTTTCTTCTGCCTATTCTTTCATGAGTTGTGCCTGTNTGTGAGGGTTGTACAGATTTTGTTGTTTCTCTGGATATTTCCTGAACCAAATTAATTTTATCACTGCATACAAAGTGTAAAGATCATCTAGGTTGATTGTTTGTGAATTTGTTCTAATTGTTTTCTTAAATGCATGATAAAATGAAGGCAAATCCATTAAGATTGTAGTGAATTACGTCCTCAAAAGCCAAATTAGCATTGGTGCATGCTAGAGTTTCCACATTGCACTTAGTTTATGACAAGTATTGAGTCATTATTTTATCCCACATAGTTACATTGTGAAGTTCCTTCTTTAATTGAATAACTTAAGATCTATTCGCGGACTGTAATATTCTTTCGATAGTGATCCAAGTGTCAAAAAATGTTTCCAAATTGAGAATGCTGGGAAGAAGAGAGGAAGAAATGACTAAATAAAGCATCATTTCCATATTTTGATCAATTAAAATCCATTTTGAGTAATCATAACTAGATACCTCGGTTCCTACTTAATCAAGAATGTAGGGAACTAGTTTTTTGCAGGTTTCATCAAGAAACCCTCATATCCATTAGCTTGAAATAGTTTTAGAACTTGAGATTTCCAAATTAGATGATTGTGTGAGGTTAGTGATGTAAAGAAAAGGTTTTTATATTGCCATGATAAATTTCAATTGAGTTGGGATTGAGTTAATCCCTTGGTAGAGATTTGTAATTAACTGTTGGCATTGCCACATTGGCAGACGAGATTGAGTGAGAACTCATGTTGAGGGAGAAGAATTTCGATGGGTTTAAGCTCTAATTCCATGAAAGAATTCAATCCACATATTTTTACAACATATCAGATAGAAGAAAGAAAACAATTGAGAAAAAAAACATAGCTCAANTACATATCTTTTATGTAATAACCATTAGCTGTGAATGTAATGGAGCAAGAATTGTGTAATGTAACTTTTTCGACTGACAAATTGTACGTTGTAAAGTAAGAACCTACTTGCAACTATAGGCTACAAGCCTTGCCCATTATGTGAAATCTCTAGTTGTTGGCTATTTCCAATAATAATTGGGTTGTCCCCCTTGTATTTTTGAAAATTTCAAAATATGATTTTGATACCTTGTGAGATGTTCTGCTGCACTATCAAGATATTAATAGTCAATGGAGTTGGCCATGGATTTTTTGATTAAGGCTTTGAAGGATGATAATTTCTATCATGTATATGCCAACATTTGATGGCAGAGTGTTAGTTTATTATATATTTTGAAAATGATTTTGTCATTGTTGTTATTTGGATGAGATTTTGTAGTATGTTTATTCTTATTAGAGCCAGAATGATAATTCTTGTATTTACCTCTACCTCTAATGGTTGTGAGGGTTGTACAGATTTTGTTGTTTCTCTGGATATTTCCTGAACCAAATTAATTTTATCACTGCATACAGAGTGTAAAGATCATCTAGGTTGATTGTTTGTAAATTTGTTTTAATTGTTTTCTTAAATGCATGATAAAATGAGGGCAATCCATTAAGATTGTAGTGAATTATGTCCTTAAAAGCCAAATTAACATTGGTGCATGCTAGAGTTTCCACCTTGTACTTAGTTTATGACAAGTAATGAGTCATTATTTTATTTCTCATAGTTACATTGTGAAGTTCATTCTTTAATTAAATAACTTAAGATCTGTTCGCGGACTGTAATCTTCTTTCGATAATGATCTAAGTGTCAAAAAATGTTTCCAAATTTAGAATGCTGGGAAGAAGAGAGGAAGAAATGACTAAATAAAGCATCGTTGCCATATTTTGATCAATTAAAACCCATTTTGAGTAACATAATTAGATACCTCGGTTCCTACTAAATCAAGAATGTAGGGAGCTGGTTTTTTGCAGGTTCCATCAAGAAACCCTCATATCCATTAGCTTGAAATAGTTTTAGAACTTGAGATTTCCAAATTAGATGATTGTGTGAGGTTAGTGATGTAAAGAAAAGGTTTTTATATTGCCATGATAAATTTCAATTGAGTTGCGATTGAGTTAATCCCTTGGTAGAGATTTGTAATTAACTGTTGGCATTGCTACATTGGCAGACGAGATTGAGTGAGAACTCATGTTGAGGGAGAAGAATTTCGATGGGTCTAAGCTCTAATTCCATGAAAGAATTCAATCCACATATTTTTACAACATATCAGATAGAAGGAAGAAAACAATTGAGAAAAAAACATAGCTCACGACTTCAAGAATTTAATCTCAAAACTCATCCACAAATGGTTGTCTGATGTCTACAAATAGTTGAGCTTAACTTCTAAAAAAATTGAAATTAGTTATAGAATTGAAAGGAACGCATCAGTCATACACAGTTATTGACCAAAAATGTTACATTTAGTAATGTCTAGTCCGGTTTAACACATTCCTTGAGCTTAACTTCTAAAAAAATTGAAATTAGTTATAGAATTGAAAGGAGCGCATCAGTCGTACATAGTTATTGACCAAAAATGTTACAATTAGTAATGTCTAGTCCGGTTTAACACATTCCACCCTTCTTTTGTAATATTCAATTTTGAAAATCTTTGGTGCAAGTTGCATAATAAATAAGTTGGTTCTTAAAATGACTAAAAACTTATTATGAATGAGTTAAGCCCAAATTGAGAATTCAATTTTCTCACTCACACTTTTATTTATAATAACTTCATTTAGAACTTGACTTGAAGCAAAATATGATTGTATTTAAATGATGATACAACAATGAACTCTAAGCAAGGAAGGGCCCTTTCTCCTTCTCAATTCCTAAAATAAGCCATTTACATTATCAAAATTCATATAAAAATATTTTCATGCATGGGAATCATAAAGCCACTTTATAGTCCTCAATTCTTAAAATAAGCCTATTAATTTAAAGAAGGTTCATATAAAAATATGTTTTATGCACCGAAATTATAAAGCCACTTTATGGTTTCCTTGTCTTCTTGTGAATTGCCAAGTGCTCGGTGACTCATCTAAAAGCCAAAAAAATACAATTAAGAAAAAATTAAGTGGTTAGGAGTGAATGGAATTGGGATTTCTCAGCCTAACAAAATAATAATACTAATTACATACATAGCCCTTGAAACATTGCTATTCACAAAACTAGCACTAAGAAGTCTTAGAAAGAAAACAAGTATTTGTTTGCAAGTGCTTCATGCACTAAGAAGTTTAAGGATAAACTCATCTACATGATAATTTGCAAGATAAAACATTATGGAAAGCCCATCCTAAAAAAATATTAAATTAAATAAAAAAGGAAGGAAGGAAGGAAAAAAAAAGTAAGTGAGATTAAATACAATATCTAGTTTGGCTTTTGCTATTATTTTTTTTCTCAAGCTTTTTGATAAGAGACAAATTATAAAAGGGAGAATCCACTGATGCTAATATGGATTTCCTTTGCATTGGAAGTTTCTCGAGAGAAGTGACATGTCCATTGCATCATAAAAGTTTGTTGTTACAAAAAAAATAGTGTTGAATTTGATCATTATTCTTTAGAGCGAATTAGTTATGAATGAAGGTTTTTGTTTCTCTTTCACTAAATATAGTACCTCCTTTAGCACAACTCCTCATGGACATTCAAATATCAAAATATAATTTTGTGGCTTGGTTGGTGAGCTTTTATAATGAAGTTGGGCAAATACATTTTGAGCGTCATTTGATGGATTGATTAAAATTTCAATATTAAATATGCTTGGTTTCAAATGACCACTGAACTATTTTAGTCTATAGTTGATCAAATATAATTGCAGTCAGTAGAATGCATAATTTATCTACTTTGAAATAAAAATAAGGCTCGACTTACTCTTGATAATATATGAGTAAATGCATATGTGAATGTTGGTAGTTTAAGATCCCATTCTATTTAAACCATTTAAATTCATTGCTCTCTCTCTCTCTCTCTCCAACCTCCTTCAACTTATTTTGAGCAAACATTTAGCCCTCTTGCCCTCTTGTAGATTAATCTCATAGAATGAAGTCGAGGTATTCCCAACTTTTGTTGCTTTCGATGAGGTAAACAATATTTTGGCTAAAATCTTAGTGAAGGAATGAAAGGCGTCGAACATTCAACCTCTATTGCAATCATTGTCATATATCTCATTAATCAAACATGGAACTAAGCATCATCTCATTAGGAAAAAATAGCTTCATAACAAAATCAAGTTACCTTGATAGGCAAATACATTTTGAGCGTCATTTGATAAACTAACTAAAATTATCGTATCAAATAAACTCAGTTTCACATTATCATCTAACACAATTAAGACTATAGCCAATTACTGATATTACGGTTTACCGGTTCAAATGAAAATATATAATGCATAACTTATTAATGATCAAGTCTACATTGATGCATGTGAAAATGTTGGATACTTTAGATCACATTGTGTTTAAACAACTTAAATTTATTGCTCTCTCTCTCTCTCTCACATACACACACACACATACTACAAAAGAAGTCATTTTTACCGGCAGAATCACCGACTAATTTTTTCAGCCAATAATTTACCAGCTAAGAAAATGATTGAAATTATACATTTAACTTAGCTGATGATTTACCAATTGAATTATCAGCCTATTAGTTGTATTAGTAAAAAAATTGGTTGAAATATCAAACAGTTTTTTCTACACTTAAAACTAGTTGTTTTACCAGTTATTTTTAGCCATTAAAGCTTATAAACTGAATTTTCAGATGGTAAATCAACTGGTTTTTGTGTCTATATCATGCCCACGATCAAAAGCTCTCATTTTTATTTCTTTTTTGCTTATGTCTCATGGCAAGTGGCCAAAAACTCTCTCTCTCTCTCTCTCTCTCTCTCTCTCTCTTGCACGTGCGACTTCTTCTCTAATAAGATCTTCATCAAGGTAAAGCAAGATTTCTTCCCCTTACCCTTCCTTTCCTGGTGTTCCAATGAGGAAGACTTCTCTAATAAGATCTCCATCAAGGTGTACCAATAAGGAAGACTTATCCACTAGGATTAATTCCAGCCACATCCTTTTTGGTGTTCCAATGTTTGAGATGGTGGGTGCATTGTCTATTGTTGTTTTTGAGGCCACTCGAACATTAGATAGTTGTGGACAATTTCCTAGCCATCAAACATTTTCTTCTGCCTATTCTTTCATGAGTTGTGACAACTCTTCATTTTGTCCACCTCTAATTATCCTGAACTCATTTTGGTAGTTGACGATCTTTATGTGTAGTAGAGATATAGGAGAAATGATTGGCATTTCCTTGGAAAAATTATTGAGATCCTATTCCTTAACTGACAAGGGTAGTGACCATACCTTTTCATCACCCTTTCACATCTGGGTTCTAGTGCACATAATTTTTTCATTAAGGAGAAGCATCTAGATTCAATAAAAGGACAACTCAATAAGCTGACCGAGCAACTAAAGAAGTTTTGCCTCATTTGTAATTGTAAATGTAAAGATAGAGTGTGAGTGGCCAATGACTCAATGTAAAAGGTTCAATGGTTAAGTGTAATTGTACTTACCTTATAATTAAAATAAGAAACATTACTTTTCATACATGTTTTTCTTTTCTCTTTTGGTCTCTATGTAAAATTTGTGTGTTTGACTTGGTAGAGTTCTTACTTTTTTCACTTTTTTTTATTATCTATGATGAAATTTTTGATGAGTCTATAGAGAATGAGTGACTCTCTATGGGCAAGTTCCCCAAGCTTGAGTGCTCTGTTCCTAGGAGATTCATATGAGGGTGAGAACAAAAAATAGTCACCTCAATATTTGATTAAGGAGTGACTAAGAATTCACTCCAGTATCTTATTTAGTTATTCATGACTAGGACAAATGGTAGTTTTCATTCTCTTAGACTAGAAGTATCATTTTTTTATTGGTGGACCTTTGACTCTCCTTGAGATCTTTCTTTTTTGAGAGCTTTGTGAGCTACACCAATAAGATTATTCTTCATGGGAGCTTTCAGCCTTCCAAGGGAATTAGTTGACTACCTTTCTAAATGTGTTATGTGCCCTTATCATAATGCAAAGGACTACCAAATAGGATTCTAAATGAACTTAAATCTTTCAAAAAATTTTACAATTTATTCACCCGTATGAGTTGTAAGTGGCAAAATTCATAGTTTAATGATAGAATAGATGTAAGCATCTACGCTCCACATTCAAGGTATTTCTTTTATGGAAAATGTCAGTAGCTTGTAGGCTCAGAGAGCAACTCATTTATTAATGATGAATGGGCTAGTCCATATTCGATCAAGCTTCCTGTCACTTGGGTAAGTGCAATTGGGATGGCCTTCTTCAGCATGTGATCTCCTTCATTAAAGTGTTTCTCTTAGGCATAAGTTTCATAGTGGTGAGCTATTCTCCTCTTGATTTTTTCTTACCTAAGGATTAACTTGGTGTGCACTTCATCTAGCAGATTGAGTGAAACCTCAATGCTATTTTATTGGTGCGTTGACACTTTTCAAAACCCTTTTCTTCGAATGCTAATACTATGACTACTCTTTAGCTAAGTAGGTTGTACTAAATGACAATACAATTTTAATCCAATGAGAGAGCATAAATGGGTTTTGTCTAGTCACAATTGAGGGTGTCATGATGAGTGTTCATAGGACAAATGGAAGGACATCGACCCATTTGCTCTTCATTTGACTTTTTTCTTGAGTAAGTTGAGAATTAGTTTATGTGCAACTTCTACTTCTCTGTTTATTCATGGATAATGAATGAGGGTGAACTTCAGATTAATTTCTTGGCTTTGGCAAAATTACTTAGCACATTGATTAGTAAATTGCATCCCATTGTTTGTGATTATTATCATGAGTTGACCTTACTGACAAATGAGATTTGTCTAGATAAAATTGGGGACAACTTTGATTGTGGCCCTAGTGAGCGCTTTGGCTTTTATTCACTTTGAGAAATAATCAATTGTGACTAATATGAACTTCTACTACCCTTTAGATGTCCCGCAGAGAAGTCCATGCACTTCTCTTACTTGACTGGCCCAACATAAATTTCTAATTAGGTGGTTGTCTAGTGTGTTTAGGGTGTTAGAAGACTTCCGACCCAGACGAGTGTAAGTTCTTTTGTTGGGAATGTTTCTCTTCCTTTCCTGTGGCATCCTTGTCATTTTAGCAATTATAAGTCCCACCTCTTGTAGCTTCACTTGATAGCCATAGGAAAGAGTTTCATTCTTTTTACCTTAGGGTTACTAAGGAACCCATGGACGACATAATTCACATATTATTGTNTATATATATATATATATATATATATATATATATTTGATGAGTAGTTTTTTTAAAAAAAATTAATTGACTACAAGGCTATAATGATTTATAATCAAGTAAAAGTATTAATGGAGAAAATAGAATAAAAATTATTAAATTAGATTCAAGTAATGTTTTAAATCTTGCCCCAATCCTTAATATCTTATGACTACTTGATTAGGGTTGTCAAATGACATTTTGTTTGTAAATAACTCGTGTTCAACTCACTAAACAAACGAGCTGAACACGAATATAATTTTTAAGCTCGAAATATAATCGGGCCGGACATGAGCGAGCCTCGTTTACTCCCCCAGCCGTTGATTGAAAGCTTAAAAGTGGAAACCACGTGGAAAATTTCTATTGATTTTGTGGAAAAGCCGTATGGAACACCTTTCTACGTAATTCTGATTCATTTTCAGCTTTATAACACGTGCTAGATTCTCAGCCTTTATTTCAATTTCTCCCTTACTTTTGTTATTATTACATTCTTATATTTATGCACATTGGTCACATAGAATAAAAGATCCATACACTATCTTTTTATGCATTAGTTTATGACCCCAAAGTGAAGTTTTGTGTGGTATGTATGTAATTTTCCCTTATAATATATAATCTATCATAGAAGTTTGTTTGAAATCTTGAGTCATCAACCTTGCTTTGTGGGGTGCAATGGACCCATCTGTCTCATATTCTGTTTTGGTTGTCCACTGGTGGAACTAGAATCCAAGCTCCTTGATATATGCATGAAATTCCTTTGACATGGCTCTTCTCCAGTGATCATACTTCCCGACTGTAGAGTGGCATGTAGGATCTGGTA
Organism: Phalaenopsis hybrid cultivar; assembly: GCA_002079205.1. Lineage (NCBI taxonomy): Eukaryota > Viridiplantae > Streptophyta > Magnoliopsida > Asparagales > Orchidaceae > Phalaenopsis > Phalaenopsis hybrid cultivar. The sequence goes on along the minus strand of JXCR01128645.1, from coordinate 15,549 downwards.
TTTGGAGTTGGTGTAAGCTTAGAAGGTCTCTTTTGGTTTCGTATTGCTTGTCCTTAAGCAAGTATGCTATTATGAGTTTTAATTGGAATGGGACAATGAGGTGAAGGTTCCCTGTTAGGAGATAAAAGTTTGGTGGTTTGAGTGTTTAAAAAGGGTTGTGTATGATTGTGTGGCTGTCGAGAATAATTTTTTTTTCTTTTTATGCACTAGTAATTTTTTTTATATGGAGTGAAGGTTAATTTTATAGATGATGCGGGAACGAATAATAATGGTGGCAAAGGTGATGTTGAGGCTTTGTCTTGAACGAAGAAAAGCATTGAAACCCACATATTTTTAAATGTTTGTATGTAGGTGTCTTGTTGAATAATATCTCATACAAAAGTTTGGATTGAATAGTTTTGATGGGTAATATATGGATGAGCTAACAAGCTATGAGAAGAGTACTAGTGCATTGATGCGAAGGAAGACATGCAATTTAAGAGAGCATGAACCATTACTATAAGATATTTTGTGCTTTTTTTCTCCAACGTTATTTGTTTCTGTGCATTAGAACATGTATACTTATGATGAGTACCCCATTCCTTAAGAATATTACTAAATTGATTATTTAGATATTATGCTCCTCCATCTATACGAAGAATTTTGAGTTGATTTTTTATCATGTTCTTGAACTCAATGAACTTGTTGATAGTTGCACTTTTATTTCTAAATAGATATATCCAAGTAAACTGACAATAGTCATCTACACACACTACATAATACTTGTAAGATTGAGTAAAAGAAATAAAGGATAGTCTCCGTACATTAGAGTGAATTGTTTTTGATGAGTGAGAAGATTGAAAAATGGAAGTAGTAAAAGGTATGTTGTCTTTTGACTAAATTGCATGAAGTCAAGTTGCAGCAATGTTGTAAAGGTGGAACACTCCGTACCAAGGATTGCTAAACTTTGTATGATATATTACCTAACCTCTTATGCCACAGATTTGTAACTTGATAGATTGTGATCAGTGCTAAGAAATTTGATCTCCTATGGGCTTTTTCAGAATTGATGAATTCAGTAAACCTCTTGCACACAAGGTCCCTTAAGAAGAGTTTTGTTGTTCTACATATCTTTTATGTAATAACCATTAGCTGTGAATGTAATGGAGCAAGAATTGTGTAATGTAACTTTTTCGTCTGACAAATTGTATGTTGTAAAGTAAGAACCTACTTGCAGCTATAGGCTAGAAGCCTTGCCCACTATGTGAAATCTCTAGTTGTTGGCTATTTCCAATAATAATTGGGTTGTCCCCCTTGTATTGTTGAAAATTTCAAAATATGATTTTGATACCTTGTGAGATGTTCTGCTGCACTATCAAGATATTAATAGTCAATGGAGTTGGCCATGGATTTTTTGATTAAGGCTTTGAAGGATGATAATTTCTATCATGTATATGCCAACATTTGATGGCAGAGTGTTAGTTTATTATATATTTTGAAAATGATTTTGTCATTGTTGTTATTTGGATGAGATTTTGTAGTATGTTTATTCTTATTAGAGCCAGAATGATAATTCTTGTATTTACCTCTACCTCTAATGGTTGTGAGGGTTGTACAGATTTTGTTGTTTCTCTGGATATTTCCTGAACCAAATTAATTTTATCACTGCATACAGAGTGTAAAGATCATCTAGGTTGATTGTTTGTAAATTTGTTTTAATTGTTTTCTTAAATGCATGATAAAATGAGGGCAATCCATTAAGATTGTAGTGAATTATGTCCTTAAAAGCCAAATTAACATTGGTGCATGCTAGAGTTTCCACCTTGTACTTAGTTTATGACAAGTAATGAGTCATTATTTTATTTCTCATAGTTACATTGTGAAGTTCATTCTTTAATTAAATAACTTAAGATCTGTTCGCGGACTGTAATCTTCTTTCGATAATGATCTAAGTGTCAAAAAATGTTTCCAAATTTAGAATGCTGGGAAGAAGAGAGGAAGAAATGACTAAATAAAGCATCGTTGCCATATTTTGATCAATTAAAACCCATTTTGAGTAACATAATTAGATACCTCGGTTCCTACTAAATCAAGAATGTAGGGAGCTGGTTTTTTGCAGGTTCCATCAAGAAACCCTCATATCCATTAGCTTGAAATAGTTTTAGAACTTGAGATTTCCAAATTAGATGATTGTGTGAGGTTAGTGATGTAAAGAAAAGGTTTTTATATTGCCATGATAAATTTCAATTGAGTTGCGATTGAGTTAATCCCTTGGTAGAGATTTGTAATTAACTGTTGGCATTGCTACATTGGCAGACGAGATTGAGTGAGAACTCATGTTGAGGGAGAAGAATTTCGATGGGTCTAAGCTCTAATTCCATGAAAGAATTCAATCCACATATTTTTACAACATATCAGATAGAAGGAAGAAAACAATTGAGAAAAAAACATAGCTCACGACTTCAAGAATTTAATCTCAAAACTCATCCACAAATGGTTGTCTGATGTCTACAAATAGTTGAGCTTAACTTCTAAAAAAATTGAAATTAGTTATAGAATTGAAAGGAACGCATCAGTCATACACAGTTATTGACCAAAAATGTTACATTTAGTAATGTCTAGTCCGGTTTAACACATTCCTTGAGCTTAACTTCTAAAAAAATTGAAATTAGTTATAGAATTGAAAGGAGCGCATCAGTCGTACATAGTTATTGACCAAAAATGTTACAATTAGTAATGTCTAGTCCGGTTTAACACATTCCACCCTTCTTTTGTAATATTCAATTTTGAAAATCTTTGGTGCAAGTTGCATAATAAATAAGTTGGTTCTTAAAATGACTAAAAACTTATTATGAATGAGTTAAGCCCAAATTGAGAATTCAATTTTCTCACTCACACTTTTATTTATAATAACTTCATTTAGAACTTGACTTGAAGCAAAATATGATTGTATTTAAATGATGATACAACAATGATCTCTAAGCAAGGAAGGGCCCTTTCTCCTTCTCAATTCCTAAAATAAGCCATTTACATTATCAAAATTCATATAAAAATATTTTCATGCATGGGAACCATAAAGCCACTTTATAGTCCTCAATTCTTAAAATAAGCCTATTAATTTAAAGAAGGTTCATATAAAAATATGTTTTATGCACCGAAATTATAAAGCCACTTTATGGTTTCCTTGTCTTCTTGTGAATTGCCAAGTGCTCGGTGACTCATCTAAAATCCAAAAAAATACAATTAAGAAAAAATTAAGTGGTTAGGAGTGAATGGAATTGGGATTTCTCAGCCTAACAAAATAATAATACTAATTACATACATAGCCCTTGAAACATTGCTATTCACAAAACTAGCACTAAGAAGTCTTAGAAAGAAAACAAGTATTTGTTTGCAAGTGCTTCATGCACTAAGAAGTTTAAGGATAAACTCATCTACATGATAATTTGCAAGATAAAACATTATGGAAAGCCCACATCCTAAAAAAAAATATTAAATTAAATAAAAAAGGAAGGAAGGAAGGAAAAAAAAAGTAAGTGAGATTAAATACAATATCTAGTTTGGCTTTTGCTATTATTTCTTTTCTCAAGCTTTTTGATAAGAGATAATTATAAAAGGGAGACTCCACGGATGCTAATATGGATTTCCTTTGCATTGGAAGTTTCTCGAGAGAAGTGACATGTCCATTGCATCATAAAAGTTTGTTGTTACAAAAAAAATAGTGTTGAATTTGATCATTATTCTTTAGAGCGAATTAGTTATGAATGAAGGTTTTTGTTTCTCTTTCACTAAATATAGTACCTCCTTTAGCACAACTCCTCATGGACATTCAAATATCAAAATATAATTTTGTGGCTTGGTTGGTGAGCTTTTATAATGAAGTTGGGCAAATACATTTTGAGCGTCATTTGATGGATTGATTAAAATTTCAATATTAAATATGCTTGGTTTCAAATGACCACTGAACTATTTTAGTCTATAGTTGATCAAATATAATTGCAGTCAGTAGAATGCATAATTTATCTACTTTGAAATAAAAATAAGGCTCGACTTACTCTTGATAATATATGAGTAAATGCATATGTGAATGTTGGTAGTTTAAGATCCCATTCTATTTAAACCATTTAAATTCATTGCTCTCTCTCTCTCTCTCTCCAACCTCCTTCAACTTATTTTGAGCAAACNAGCGTCATTTGATGGATTAATTAAAATTTCAATCTTAAATATGCTTGGTTTCAAATGACCACTGAACTAGTTTAGTCTATAGTTGATCAGATATAATTGCAGTCAGTAGAATGCATAATTTATCTACTTTGAAATAAAAATAAGGTTCGACTTACTCTTGATAATATATGAGTAAATGCATATGTGAATGTTGGTAGTTTAAGATCCCATTCTATTTAAACCATTTAAATTCATTGCTCTCTCTCTCTCTCTCTCTCTCCAACCTCCTTCAACTTATTTTGAGCAAAAATTTAGCCCTCTTGCCCTCTTGTAGATTAATCTCATAGAATGAAGTCGAGGTATTCCCAACTTTTGTTGCTTTCGATGAGGTAAACAATATTTTGGCTAAAATCTTAGTGAAGGAATGAAAGGCGTCGAACATTCAACCTCTATTGCAATCATTGTCATATATCTCATTAATCAAACATGGAACTAAGCATCATCTCATTAGGAAAAAATAGCTTCATAACAAAATCAAGTTACCTTGATAGGCAAATACATTTTGAGCGTCATTTGATAAACTAACTAAAATTATCGTATCAAATAAACTCAGTTTCACATTATCATCTAACACAATTAAGACTATAGCCAATTACTGATATTACGGTTTACCGGTTCAAATGAAAATATATAATGCATAACTTATTAATGATCAAGTCTACATTGATGCATGTGAAAATGTTGGATACTTTAGATCACATTGTGTTTAAACAACTTAAATTTATTGCTCTCTCTCTCTCTCTCACATACACACACACACATACTACAAAAGAAGTCATTTTTACCGGCAGAATCAACGACTAATTTTTTCAGCCAATAATTTACCAGCTAAGAAAATGATTGAAATTATACATTTAACTTAGCTGATGATTTACCAATTGAATTATCAGCCTATTAGTTGTATTAGTAAAAAAATTGGTTGAAATATCAAACAGTTTTTTCTACACTTAAAACTAGTTGTTTTACCAGTTATTTTTAGCCATTAAAGCTTATAAACTGAATTTTCAGATGGTAAATCAACTGGTTTTTGTGTCTATATCATGCCCACGATCAAAAGCTCTCATTTTTATTTCTTTTTTGCTTATGTCTCATGGCAAGTGGCCAAAAACTCTCTCTCTCTCTCTCTCTCTCTCTCTCTCTCTTGCACGTGCGACTTCTTCTCTAATAAGATCTTCATCAAGGTAAAGCAAGATTTCTTCCCCTTACCCTTCCTTTCCTGGTGTTCCAATGAGGAAGACTTCTCTAATAAGATCTCCATCAAGGTGTACCAATGTGGAAGACTTATCCACTAGGATTAATTCCAGCCACATCCTTTTTGGTGTTCCAATGTTTGAGATGGTGGGTGCATTGTCTATTGTTGTTTTTGAGGCCACTCGAACATTAGATAGTTGTGGACAATTTCCTAGCCATCAAACATTTTCTTCTGCCTATTCTTTCATGAGTTGTGACAACTCTTCATTTTGTCCACCTCTAATTATCCTGAACTCATTTTGGTAGTTGACGATCTTTATGTGTAGTAGAGATATAGGAGAAATGATTGGCATTTCCTTAGAAAAATCATTGAGATTCTATTCCTTAACTGACAAGGGTAGTGACCATACCTTTTCATCACCCTTTCACATCTGGGTTCTAGTGCACATAATTTTTTCATTAAGGAGAAGCATCTAGATTCAATAAAAGGACAACTCAATAAGCTGACCGAGCAACTAAAGAAGTTTTGCCTCATTTGTAATTGTAAATGTAAAGATAGAGTGTGAGTGGCCAATGACTCAATGTAAAAGGTTCAATGGTTAAGTGTAATTGTACTTACCTTATAATTAAAATAAGAAACATTACTTTTCATACATGTTTTTCTTTTCTCTTTTGGTCTCTATGTAAAATTTGTGTGTTTGACTTGGTAGAGTTCTTACTTTTTTCACTTTTTTTTATTATCTATGATGAAATTTTTGATGAGTCTATAGAGAATGAGTGACTCTCTATGGGCAAGTTCCCCAAGCTTGAGTGCTCTGTTCCTAGGAGATTCATATGAGGGTGAGAACAAAAAATAGTCACCTCAATATTTGATTAAGGAGTGACTAAGAATTCACTCCAGTATCTTATTTAGTTATTCATGACTAGGACAAATGGTAGTTTTCATTCTCTTAGACTAGAAGTATCATTTTTTTATTGGTGGACCTTTGACTCTCCTTGAGATCTTTCTTTTTTGAGAGCTTTGTGAGCTACACCAATAAGATTATTCTTCATGGGAGCTTTCAGCCTTCCAAGGGAATTAGTTGACTACCTTTCTAAATGTGTTATGTGCCCTTATCATAATGCAAAGGACTACCAAATAGGATTCTAAATGAACTTAAATCTTTCAAAAAATTTTACAATTTATTCACCCGTATGAGTTGTAAGTGGCAAAATTCATAGTTTAATGATAGAATAGATGTAAGCATCTACGCTCCACATTCAAGGTATTTCTTTTATGGAAAATGTCAGTAGCTTGTAGGCTCAGAGAGCAACTCATTTATTAATGATGAATGGGCTAGTCCATATTCGATCAAGCTTCCTGTCACTTGGGTAAGTGCAATTGGGATGGCCTTCTTCAGCATGTGATCTCCTTCATTAAAGTGTTTCTCTTAGGCATAAGTTTCATAGTGGTGAGCTATTCTCCTCTTGATTTTTTCTTACCTAAGGATTAACTTGGTGTGCACTTCATCTAGCAGATTGAGTGAAACCTCAATGCTATTTTATTGGTGCGTTGACACTTTTCAAAACCCTTTTCTTCGAATGCTAATACTATGACTACTCTTTAGCTAAGTAGGTTGTACTAAATGACAATACAATTTTAATCCAATGAGAGAGCATAAATGGGTTTTGTCTAGTCACAATTGAGGGTGTCATGATGAGTGTTCATAGGACAAATGGAAGGACATCGACCCATTTGCTCTTCATTTGACTTTTTTCTTGAGTAAGTTGAGAATTAGTTTATGTGCAACTTCTACTTCTCTGTTTATTCATGGATAATGAATGAGGGTGAACTTCAGATTAATTTCTTGGCTTTGGCAAAATTACTTAGCACATTGATTAGTAAATTGCATCCCATTGTTTGTGATTATTATCATGAGTTGACCTTACTGACAAATGAGATTTGTCTAGATAAAATTGGGGACAACTTTGATTGTGGCCCTAGTGAGCGCTTTGGCTTTTATTCACTTTGAGAAATAATCAATTGTGACTAATATGAACTTCTACTACCCTTTAGATGTCCCGCAGAGAAGTCCATGCACTTCTCTTACTTGACTGGCCCAACATAAATTTCTAATTAGGTGGTTGTCTAGTGTGTTTAGGGTGTTAGAAGACTTCCGACCCAGACGAGTGTAAGTTCTTTTGTTGGGAATGTTTCTCTTCCTTTCCTGTGGCATCCTTGTCATTTTAGCAATTATAAGTCCCACCTCTTGTAGCTTCACTTGATAGCCATAGGAAAGAGTTTCATTCTTTTTACCTTAGGGTTACTAAGGAACCCATGGACGACATAATTCACATATTATTGTTGGTGATTTCTGGACGTGTTAGGTCGACTACCTTCAAGACCAGGTAAACTTAGAGTCCTAGTGACTTGGGATGACTCTCTGGTACCCTGACTCGACTACCTATACCTTTTATGATCACTCTACTCTTTCTCTTGTGGAGCCCCCTCGATCCTCGTGCCTCCTTCTAGCTTCATTGATATCATCATGTCGACCCAATTACTTATGAACTGCCACCTGTCTTGGACATGATGATTCACCTTCTGCCCTGATGTCCCGATGAGCTCTGACGTATAGTGATATCCTCATCGAGATAAATTTGGTTATTTTGTATGCTCTTTATGTCAATGAGTTAATATCCATTTAGGACATGAGAGAATTGCTCTCCGCCTTGTGGCTTAGCAAGAGCTTTAAAAGCATTAGGGTGTTCCCTTATGAAATAATCATCCTTTGATAGTCTAGTCTCTAACTTTATGATAATATAAGTGAAACTCTTTTTAACGAGAGCATTCTTGGGTCTCCCTAAGATATAATGAACTGGAGGGATACATTACTCAGGAAGGCTCTTGACCACATAACAAAAATATTCTTTTTAGTTCTCTAGTTACGGGTGACTTATATAAGGATTCTCTTCACGGATATTATATTTCGGGGTACTTTGATCCAACCCTGTTCGAACGTATATTCTTGATCCATCACACGAGGATTATCAGTGAATAAGCCTTCCACTTATTTCTTTTTATTCATTTGCATTTGTTGTCATATATCATTCTTTTCGATTTCTCTTTTCTGATATGATTCGTGAGAGAGATTTATTTGAATAAGAAAATTATATGATGATATATAAATAGACAAGCTGGTGACCCTGAGTGCTCTAAAAAGAACCTAAAAAACAAAGACCAAAGCATTCCTACTGGAATAATTAAATTAAATATTAGTTTTTTTTTATAATCAGATACTTGTATTCTGTTCCTCATAAAAACTTGATGATATAATAGATTGTTAATTGCTTCCCTTGCTTCTCTTGGACCAAATTTGAGCTGATGGATTTAGAGTTAACTCCCAGGTACAAGGATAATTCTATTTTAGTTTCGAGCTTTGAAGCAATGATGACAACATCAAGAAGATCTTTAACTTTTGAAAAGCTTTCTTGTAACGAGTAGTCCATGTCAATCCCGTGACATTTCTTAGAACCTTGAAAAAAGTTGCACATTTATCCTGAAATCTGAAGATGAAGTGACTTGGACTTGCAATCTAGTCTATTATTTTCTAAAGTTTATTAATGTTATGAGGGGATGAAAAGTTTACGCGCACTTAAACTTTCCCATGATTGGCTTTGATCCCTTTGAGTGCTAGCATATATACCTTAGGAATTTTCTTCTTTCAACCTCAAATTTACACTTAAGTGAGTTTAACATCATGTTATATCTTCTTAGTGTTTTAAATGTTTTTTTAAAATCTTTTATATGCTATTTCGGTGCTTTACTATTGACCAGTACATCATCAAAATCAACTTTGATTTTTTTTTTCATTTTTATTTGAAAAGTATTGCATCCATAATTTTTTTGGTATGTGGCACCTGCATTCTTATGCCTGAATATATTACATTATATGAGAATACACCCTCTTTAGTGATGAATATAGTTATTTTGACATTTATAGAATATATTTTTATTGGTGATACCGAGAGAAAGAATTAAGGAAGCTCATGACTAAGTAACTAACAGTCAAATCTACAAGTGCATCAATTTGTGGTGGAGAATAGGTATTCTTTGGACAGGGGCACACATTTATCACTAGTCATTTAACTTTGAGACAGCCATATTGGATACTTAGTCTACATGTTGCACCTTTTTGATTTAGCTTGTCTCAAGTAGTTTTTGTACTTCTTCCTAAACCGNGTTATATCTTCTTAGTGTTTTAAATGTTTTTTTAAAATCTTTTATATGCTATTTCGGTGCTTTACTATTGACAAGTACATCATCAAAATCAACTTTGATTTTTTTTTTCATTTTTATTTGAAAAATATTGCATCCATAATCTTTTTGGTATGTGGCACCTGCATTCTTATGCCTGAATATATTACATTGTATGAGAATACACCCTCTTTAGTGATGAATATAGTTCTTTTGACATTTATAGAATATATGTTTATTGGTGACACCGAGAGAAAGAATTAAGGAAGCTCATGACTAAGTAACTAACAGTCAAATCTACAAGTGCATCAATTTGTGGTGGAGAATAGGTATTCTTTGGACAGGGGCACACATTTATCACTAGTCATTTAACTTTGAGACAGCCATATTGGATACTTAGTCTACATGTTGCACCCTTTTGATTTAGCTTGTCTCAAGTAGTTTTTGTACTTCTTCCTAAACCAGATCCACCAAAATAAACACCAATGACCTCATCTTCTACTTGATGGGTCGAGCCTTTGTATCACTATTTAGCTGGTGATAAGTAACATTAGTGGAGAATCCTAGCATCTCCTCGACTGACTAAGAAAACAAGTCACAATACCCCCACAGCGTGAGTGATGAGCTCGTCCATGTAAGGTGCATGAAAATCCATACTTAGTTGAAAAAAAAATTGTCTTCTTCAGTTGGGATCTCTTCAATTGCCTTTTTGATCTCCTTATCACTCCCTCACTAGAAATTTAGCTCTAATATATCTTAATACATGCTACTTATAGTTCACAGATAGTAGATGCATGATTATTCTAAGTCATCAAGAATGGTGATCACTTCATCTTCTCTTAAATATTTCACTATTACTTGTATGTCAAGGCAAAAGACTTAAAATTATTGAGGCGAGGATGACTATAGATGGCATTGGAGGTGATTGGTGAGTCAACTTTGATGAAGTGGACCATGAAAATAAATTTCTTATCACCCTCACATGAAGTGATATGTAGAGTTTG
>JXCR01128643.1:0-19315 GCA_002079205.1 Phalaenopsis hybrid cultivar | reverse complement strand
AGTTTGCATAATCGTGCCTGATACCGCGAATACTACACCCTCCCGAAAGATAATTGTAGACCCCGGCGATAGACCCAATCCTGTAAACTAAGATATTTGTGACATCCGTTTGGTCTGCAAACCTTTTTATGTATGACCGACAAGTTCCCTTATCTAATACAAAGATTAAATAAAGTTTATTTTACCTGGGTTCGAAGTTCCCTATAAAGGCAAACGCCTATAGTTAATTACATCTCAAATGACTGAGGTCACTCGAGAAAACTCTATAATGATCAGTGGTTCTAGTCTTCAAGATTTCAAGGTTTAGGTTTTCACGGTAGGACGTGGCAAAATAAGTGGGAATGACTCAAGTAGGAACAGTTCTTTCAGGAGTTCAAAGGAAGGAACAAGTAGAGGATGTCATAGATCCTGAGGAGGAACCTCAATGACTTCCCAAACTATCCTACTGTGTGGCTACATTTTTTTTAGAGATGATGTTATTCAATTATTCAATCCTGCCACATTTATTATTTGGGACTTACATTCGCATAATACCCGATTATGCAAATAGCCCGCAGAGATAAGAGTGTTTACGTCGTGTCAAACGACAATCTCGGAACCTGAGGCGAGTTAGTACTTACGTTGCACAACATGGTTGTACAGGAGCCTAAAGAAGATGTGAGGATTTACGTCGCGCTAGGCGAGCTACCTCGAAGTCCTATGGATTGTTATTATGCTAGGAAGAGATAATGCTGAAGAAGATCCTCTTATTGTTCGCTCCAAGCTCCTGTCGTCGTGACAACTCCAGGCTTAAGTGTTTGAGATCGGTGATTTGTGCTTCACAGTTTTGGTGTCAATGTTTGGTTTTATTTGTTTCAGTTTTGGTTTTGCATGCAGAATAAGCAACTCGCAAGTAAATAAAATGTGCTTGAAAGGTAAAATGCAGTAAAGTACAATGTTGTAGATAAACTGTAAAAGCGTACCTGGGCATCTGTTACTGTTGTGCGATTAATATTGCAAGCGTAGTATGACTTACAACAGATTTAAATAAACTTGCAAGAAAAATAAATAAGGTAAGAAAATCCAACATGAAGTAAGAAAATGAGTCATGGAAATCATAAGTAAAAGGAACCCGTAACCACATATGAAAGACCAAGACTGGGTATAAGCCATTGGTAAAAGTGGTGGGCTCAGAGCTGGTCTGTGTGCTTCCCGTTCTTGAGTAAAAGTTGCCAACTCGACAATCTACAGGAGGTAGTTCTTAACCTCAATCAAAATGACTAACCATGGACCTTTATAAATTTTCATAGAAAAATTATTTGATTTTCATGCCAAAAAAACTGTTGTTTAAGTCCTTTTTATGCAGAGTTCTTTTTAATATGCAAAAGGGATTTTGTTTTATTTTCGTAAATATTTTTGTAAAGTCATATAGTCCACAGGTTAGTCACTCTAATCGTGTTAGAACTACTGACAACTTAAGAGTGTCGGGCGCAACAATCCCACCAAGAATCGGCGATAGTATTATGGGTCCTTCCCTCTCCTTTATTGAAGATCCTTGAGGTAGAAGATACTATTCTAATAATCTAACCTCGTATCCCTCGTTTAAGCACACATGAACAATGTCGTCATCCGCCCTCGCCACCTAAGACCCTAGACTTATCCTAGTCCGATGATCCATAGAAATTTCCCCAATTGCTAGGAGGATTTGAGTGTAATATTCAAGCTCAAATCCCGATGCACTAGGTTTCATTATAGGTTAAGTAATTGAGGGAATTTCACTGTTGATTTAATTAAGGAAGCCTGAGTCACGTCTCGGTGCATCATGTCTAATGTCTTTGTCAGTTTGTGAATTAGAGTCAAGTGTCTAGTTTCATTGGCATTCGAGGATTATGTGACTATACTCTTTCATAACATATGCTCCTAAAACCTTAAGAGGTTACACTGTAGAGATTAGGTAGATAGGCTCTCACCTAGAGTGTGCTCCTAAACTCTAGGAAACCTACACTGAGGATTAGGTGGATGAGCTCTCACCTAGGGTGTGCTCCTAAAATCTAGGAAGACTACGCTGAGGATTAGGTGGATGGACTCTCACCTAAGGTGTGCTCCTAAAATCTAGGAAACCTATGTTAAAAATTAAGTGGATAGACTCNATTAGGCGGATGGGCTCTCACCTAGGGCGTGCCCCTAAAATCTAGAAGCCTATGCTGAGAATTAGGTGGATGGACTCTCACCTAGGTTGTGCTCCTAAAATTTAGGAAGCTTATGCTGAGAATTAGGTGGATGAACTCTCACCTAGGGTGTGCACCTAAAATCTAGGAAGCCTACACTGAGGACTAGGTGGATGGGCTCTCACCGAAGGTGTGTATCTAAAGTTCTAGGAAACCTACACTTTAACTTATGCTTAAGGTGATTTAAGGTTTTCTATATCTTCCAATTAATTAAATCATCAATCCTCATCTTTATGACTTAACCATTTGAAAATAAGTAAAACAAAATAAAGATGAGACAGACCTACTTCCAAAACTAGTAAAGTAAATGGGGAAAACATTGAGTGGATCGACCAAAAAGCGTTTAAATAACAATCAATTGAAATCCAAAACTGTGGGCAAAAAGGGGTATGTAAAATCAATTCTAAACCACATGTAAATCAACACTAAAAGGCTGCCAAAATAATATGTTGATTGCCTCAAAATTAACCCACCAAATGCCCCAAACAACATGTAATTAAATAGACTCTCGAGAAGAGTGCTTAAGTTTGTTCCAAGACAGTGCACAAAATCAGCCTGAATCGACATAAAGTGACTCCAAAACAACGATCAAAGTTAGCCCAAACCAGCACCTATAGTGGCTCCAAAACAGTGCCCAAAATCAGCTCAAATTGGCACCTAAAGTGGCTCCAAAACAATGCATAAAAATCAGACCTTAAATTCGCCTCAAAATATTGTGTAAGCCTCTCTAAATCAGCAAGCAAAAACATCCCAAAACAATGTCGAAATTGCTCCAAAATGGTGCTTAAATTATTTCCAAAACAGCATATAAATCCTAAGCATGAAAACATACATTTCACGTTAAGAAATAGAAGTACTTCTTACGTAGAATTAAAGATTAGAGTGGTGTAACTATAAAGTTTAGGTTCCACATATGCAGATAATATAAACATTGTATGGTATGCATGTAAAGATTGAAGCCAACGTGATAGATATGCAAGCACATAGCAATTGAGTGGCATGTATGTAAAACAAAGCTTAGGTATTAGGCATACAAGTACATATGATTGACATACAAGTTGGTTCTAAGACTTGGATGCTGGATATGTAAATCCATGAGAATTATGTGGCACTTATGTGAATCCTTCTAAAAAAATCAACAGGTTACAGTAAAGAATATTGGAATAATAGTATAAGAAAAACTCATTTCGAAAAAAAGTTCACATTCAATAATTCATGGTTGACGTAAGCAAGCCCACGATTTTAACAACTATTAAACATTAGTTTGAATTTAAAGAAGAACGATTCCATTTCCCCATACCCACACAAGATCATTGTAACACTAGCGTATCAGCTGATTCCTAGATAAAAGCAAGTAAACATGGCTAGTACAATTAAAAGAACAGTGGATAATCAAAACACACAACATAAAGTGTCACAGATGATAAGCTTACTAAAACAACCAATGATAAAGCACTCCAAATTGACATAACTTACTCTTTAGAAACGTAGGCAAAGCATGTTTAACAAAATTCTAAGCACATTTCAGGAATATAAAACTTTATGGCTGCAAACAGTAACTCTAAAGAAGAGCTAAGATCCTTCATAAATCCAGAAATAAATCAAGTAGGTATTCAATCTTAAATCACATAATCCACACATTAGAGACAAACAAAAGGGCCATTGTTTGCAATTCGATAAAAAAAAATGGTTTAGAATTCACCTTCCTAAAATCTCTTCGGTGGAGGCCCGGAGATAATCGAGTAGGGATGTTTGCCGTAGGTGAAGGAAAATCGGTTAGGGCTGCTGGACGAACAATACTCGTCGCGCGAGAGAAGGCACAACAGGAGCAAGCTTCGGCTATAGCTGCGATCGAGAGAGAAAGAGGGAGCTGGGTTTCTTCGGTGCCGATCAAAGGAGCAGAGGCGAGCAGAAGATGAGAGCTCGGTTCGCTGCGTTGAGTTGCAGAGGAGATCAAGCGAGCGGAGGAGTGGGATCGAGGGAGCGCGACCTTCGGTTCAGGGAGGAGCAGAGTCGAGCTGCTGTTCGGCGTGAGAAGGAAGAGCGGAGCGAAGGTTTTCGGCGTAGCAAAGGGTCGAGCGCCTCGTCCATTTCTGTTGGGCGAGATCGAACAGAGAAAGCTCAGGAGAGGAAGAAGGCGAGCGGGGGAGGCGAACCGGGCGAGAGGAGGAAGAGGCGAAATGCAGAGACGGGATCGAGCGGGAGAGGTCTTCGATTGCGAGTGGGAGAGACGCTTCTTCGGTCGAGCAGAGGAGCAGAGGAGCAGAGGAGCAGGCGAGTGCAGGAGAAGCTTCTTCTGCGTTGCGGAAGAGCTCACGGGATCGAGCGTCTGTTTTTGTCGCGCACGAGAGGGAGTCGAGCGGGGGACTCTAGTGCCGAAGAAAGGAATCGGGTCAGAGAAGGAAGAGGCGCAGTGCAGAGAGGGGGAGAAGGCGAGCGGAGGTCTTCGGCGGAAGAGAGGAGAAGAAGTGCGAGCATCCGGAAGGAGCTAGATCGAGGGTGAGAGTGAGGAGTTTAATCCAAAGTCCCAAGCCTCGTCAAGGGGAAGAGTATATTAGAAATTTGAGAGAGACGTTATGCGAGACTTTGGCGGGGGATTGAATGAATTCCGTTGATACAACAGTTTCAAAAGGAAAAACTTAAACTCTCAATTAAAATGAGAGTAAATGACCCATTTGAAATTTAAAAATTTGAAATTCAAAATTTTCTCGAGTCCAGCTCAAATCGAATTTGAGTTGAACCTGGGTTGAGTCCGGGCCCGCACCCCCGCTAATGAAAAAAAATGTGCATCGATATTCGTGTCATTTGTGTGCGCGCGTAACCTTAGCAATATAGGTGTCCTTCCTAGCTAAAATCGACGTTCCGGGCGCGTCGGCGCGGTCTGTTTCGTCATCTGTGGTCACCCGGAAGAGTTCGCCGATGGGCGAATCGATTTAAGTCAAAGTCGTGTGTGGTGCAGTGAGTGTATGAATTGCGGCGTTCGCGAGTAATCGAGTCACAAAGGGTTCGCTTAAGACTGTTTGATCCTATAGGAACTCATTTTCGGGCCCTCTACATGTTGGTCCTTAGCCCTTGCAACTAGAAGTTGAGTGCTTGAAACCACTCATGCGAGTTCTTCACAAAAATGAGTCAAGAAGTGGCTTGAAGTTCTACGGGAGGTGGGCTCCATTGCTAGTCTGCAAAAATGGTCAACAAGAAACTCCTAAGGCTAGATTTTAGGTTCTGGGAGTTGGAGACTAAGACCTCACCAAAATTGAGGTCAACAAATGAACCCCCAATAGGTGTGGTGTGCTGAACAAGCACTCCGCGCATATTGGTGTTGACCGAAGTGATCAACACGATCAAAAGAACCATGCAAGTACACGATACTCAAAATGAATCGAACCAGAGTCAAAATCAAATTTGAGTTGGGACTTTCCACTAAGGGATTCCCAATCCAAAGACAACAACTTACTGAAGAATTTCAAAAGTTACCGCTGGGGATGAAAGGATTCGCCGCATGTTTGCGTTGTTTGATTGTTGTAAATTCGATTGAGTGAGGAAATCAGTTTGAAAAAGGAAGTACGGGGCCACCACGTGAGATTTATGCCAAAATTTGGAGACAGCCACCAACACGGGATTTACACCAAAATTTAGGAAATATCACGCATGCGGAAAATTTAGAGATAGGATGTGGAAAATATGTGGAAAGAATCAGAATCATTGCACCGATCCTGAAATTTAAAGTTGAATGAATCAGAAGCCTTAACATCCATAAAAGGTGGAAAATATGTGGAAAGAATCAGAATCATTGCACCGATCCTGAAATTTAAAGTTGAATGAATCAGAAGCCTTAACATCCATAAAAGGTGACTCACACCGATCATCGGGAATTTGAAATTTGAAGAAATCTGAATTTGAAGGAATCATAAGCCTTAACATCCGTATAGGGGGACTCACACTGATCCTCGGGAAATTGAAAATTGAATGAATCGGAAGCCTTAACATCCGTATAGGGGGACTCACACCGATCCAAGTGGTAGCGGAAAAATATCTTTGTCACGTTAGGAAGAAAAGCACTGGGACTGACATCCAACCTAAGTGGTGACGGGAAAAAAAATATCTGCTACATTGAGGAGGAAAGCTCTAGGACTCACATCCAACCCAAATGATAGCAGAAAAATATCTTTGTCACGTTAGGAAGGAAAACACTGGGACTGACATCCAACCTAAGTGGTGACGGGAAAAAAAATATCTGCTACATTGAGGAGGAAAGCTCTGGGACTCACATTCAACCCAAGTGGTAGCAGAAAAATACCATTGTCATGTTAGGAAGGAAAACACTGGGACTCACATCCAACCTAAGTGGTGACGAAAAAAAATGTATGCTACATTGAGGAGGAAAGCTCTGGGACTCACATCCATCCCAAGTGGTAGCAGGAAAATACCTTTGTCACGTTAAGAAGGAAAATACTGGGACTCGCATCCAACCTAAGTGGTGACGGGAAAAATATCTGCTACATTGAGGAGGAAAGCTCTGGGACTCACATCCAACCCAAGTGGTAGCGGTAAAATATCTTTCTCTCTGCAGGAAATGCGCAGATTCAAATATGTCAATTTGTGGGGAATATATGAATAGAATATGTGAAGGAATCGGAAGCCTTAACATCCATTGAAGGGTGCCTCACACCGATCCTCGGAGAATTTGAAATTTGAAGGAATCGGAAGCCTTAACATCCATTGAAGGGTGCCTCACACCGATCCTCGGGAAACATGAGAATAGGATGCCACTTTCAGGGACTCACACCTATCTCGAAGGATTTGAAATTTAAAGGAATCATTAGGAAGGAAAACCTTAACATTCATTTAAGGGGGCTTTACATCCAACCAAAGAGACAAAGAGAAGTAGGAAGCCTTAACATCCATTTAAGGGGGTCTTATTCCACTCCGCAAAAGTTTGAATTTGGAGGTAACATTAGGAAGGAAAACCTTAACATCTATTTAAGGGGGCTTTACATCCAACCTAAGAGGCAAAGAGGAGTAGGAAGTCTTAACATCCATTGAATGAGTTTTATTCCACTCCGCAAAAAATTTGAATTTGGAGACAACATTAGGAAGGAAAACCTTAACATCCATTAAATGGGGCTTTACATCCAACCTAAGAGGCAAAGAGAAAAAATTGAATTTGGAGACAACATTAGGAAGTAAAACCTTAACATCCATTAAAGGGGGCTTTACATCCAACCTAAGAGGCAAAGAGGAGTAGGAAGCCTTAACATCCATTGAAGAAGGTCTTATTCCACTCCGCAAAAAATTTGAATTTGGAGACAACATTAGGAAAAAAAACCTTAACATCTATTAAAGGGGGCTTTACATCCAAGCCTTAACATCCATTGAAGGGGGTCTTATTCCACTCCGCAAAAAAATTGAATTTGGAGACAACATTAGGAAGTAAAACCTTAACATTCATTTAAGGGGGCTTTACATCCAACCAAAGAGACAAAGAGGAGTAGGAAGTCTTAACATCCATTAAAGGGGGCTTATTCCACTCCGCAAAAATTTGAATTTGGAGACAAGATTAGGAAGGAAAACCTTAACATCCATTAAATGAGGCTTTACATCCAACCTAAGAGGCAAAGAGGAGTAGAAAGCCTTAACATCCATTAAAGGGGGTCTTATTCCACTCCGCAAAAATTTTGAATTTGGAGACAACATTAGGAAGGAAAACCTTAACATCCATTAAAGAGGGTTTTACATCCAACCTAAGAGGCAGAGATTAGGAAGGAAAACCTTAACATCCATTGAAGGGGGTTTTACATCCAACCTAAGAGGCAAGAGAGTAGGAAGCTTTAACATCCATTAAAGGGGGTCTTATTCCACTCCGCAAAAATTTGAATTTGGAGACAACATTAGGAAAGAAAACCTTAACATCCATTAAAGGAGGTTTTACATCCAACCTAAGAGGCAGAGATTAGGAAGGAAAACCTTAACATCCATTGAAGGGGGTTTTACATCCAACCTAAGAGGCAAGAGAGTAGGAAGCCTTAACATCCATTAAAGGGGGTCTTATTCCACTCCGCAAAAATTTGAATTTCGAAATTTGTGAAAAATTTGTGGGAAGTTTGTGGGATTTAAGAGAGTTGTGAAAAATGTATGTGGGAAATCATGCAGTGCAGAATTTTGTTTAGATGTTTGTGCAGAGATTTGCAGTGTTGACATTGAATTTTGTGAAATTTTATGTGAAATTTGTGAAAATTTATGCAGCGTGGAGAATGTCAGAAGAAGTTTGTGAAGTGCGGAGAAACTATACCAGCTCGGACAATCGCCGGGGACATTACATCCGAACTAGATCTAGTTGAGAAATGACAACCATCAAGGAAATTACGCCAAATCCCAAGAAAAAGTCGGTCACATTGGGAAAAAATGTCGGAGACTTAAATCAATCCCAAGAGGCAATCGAAGAAAATGTCCATGCGATAAGAGATGTGGTTCCGTAGAACCAACCAAGCCTCATTCACACGAGCAATAAAACCCAGATTTCCTGTGGGAGGAAACTTCGGGTCAAGAGAAATGATGCTAGTGATAGGTCGAGAAGGCTCAAGCTGACTAGGTTGAAATTTGAAGCGATGTTCAAAATTTGACTTTTATTGTTTTGCTTATTTGGTTCAGTGTTGTGTTTCATTTCATTTTGATGTTGAGATTTATTTGATCTTGAATTTATTTTATTGCATTTGTTTTAAGATTTTGACCCAGTTTTAGACAGGTGCTGCATCTGTGTTTCTAAGGACAAAGTTTTGTCTTTAAAACATCAGAATGCATAGTACTTCTCGAGGTACTATCCATTGACTGGAGGCATGTGTAAAAATAACTAGTTCTTTAAGGTACTATCAGAATTATATTCTTTCAAGTACACATAAAGATGTCCTACTTTTAAGGACGTCACAGCTCGAGAGGCTGCAACCCTGTACCGTCGTTGTAGTGGATTTGTCTTTTTTTTTATCACTGATTTGTGCAAAGATTGTCCAAGTTGTTCTGAGGAATCGTTTTGACGTTCTTCAATTGTTGGCGGGGTTGAGTCTTTTAGGCACTGAAAGATATGACTTCAAGGTAGAATTTCCATTAATTTGCTAATAACATAGTTATTTACTTTAATTCTTTCTTTCTGAGCTTAAGTAGATTTCAAAATTTTGGTCATGTGATCAAAATATTTTTTATCTTCCAATGATATTTCTGAGTCAATTAATAGCCGACCAAAAGACCCAAGATCGTTGAACTTTTTCTTGAATATAATATCCGAAGAATTTCCTTAAGAAAACATTTCAAGTCTTATTTATTAAGGGAAGATTCAAACACCAATTTTTGATTGTATATCCACCTCAAGCTTCTTCTCAGGGAGACTTTTCTTTTTGCTTTGATTTCCTTTTTTTTATATCATTTCCCCTTATTTTGTTGAGAATTAATATATCTGGTAGAGCAAGATTTAAAGATTTTGAATGTCTGAATTGAGACACAAAATTTTAATTTTATGCTCACCTCAAGCTTTTTCTCAGAGGACTCTTACATTTTCTTTTTGCCCCCTTTGTTTTCTGAGAATTACTATATCTGGTGGAACGTATGTTAAAGATTTTGAATGTCCAAACTCTCCCGACTAATAATTCTCAAATATTTCTTAAGACGAATTCTATGATATTATACCTCGTTCGAAAGTCAGGACCCAGTCACATGACAGGAAATTAAAAGGCTCGTGATATCCCGAGGCAATTACTCGTATTTCAACCACACTATCTTATTTTGAAATCAACTTAGGACCCAGTCCGAATTCTTTAAAGTTGATGACTCAGTTATTAGGGCATTAATTTAATTTTCTCATAAAATCATAGCTTCTATCACAATGCTGGAATTTTTTTATCTTGGATTATTCCTTTCTCGATTGTCCTGTTAATGAACTTTGAATATTTTGTTAACTGTGCTTTCCACACATTCAACAGTTATGAAAAACAAGTTCTTTCTTTTATTGCGGTGGGAGGGAAGGGACAGATAAACATTGATATCACTAACATCTCTTCTGACAACAAAAGTAATACAATAGTGATCAAGATACAATATATCATTTGTTAGCTGCATCAGAGTCAAATGGAACACTAGGATCAACCAAAATCATATTGATAGAACATTTTTCAGGGTCTTTTCAAAATTCTTCCGGGATCACTATGCTCCCATTATTGAAGTTTTCCTCAAGCCAATCTTTAAAAGTGAAACAATCTTTTATGGTGTGTCCAATCAGTCTGTGATATGGGCAGTACCTCGGATGATCTTTTTCATCAACTTCGTCTCGTTTCTTCGGTTCAGGGAGCTTGAACTCAGGGTTCTTTATCAAATTCTGAAACATTTGTTCGACTGCTTCATCCTTGAAAGGATACATTTTGTTCAAACGATTCTTTATGTTCGGGGGTTTCCTTCCATTTGTTTGATAAGACCTCTGCTGAAATGACAGCTGACCATTATGCCGAAGACGTTGGTAGATCTGTCAAGACTGTTCAACTTGTATTTGCAACGGTCGCTTGCTTTTGTCAACCACTGCTACTATCCCAGATTTCTTCTCAGATCTCTTCAATGGCTTTAGCTTCCCAGTTTTCTCAAAAAACCCAAGTTGCTTATCTTCTTCTTGAAGATTCCCAATTTTGCTAAGGAGCTTCTCGAATGTCTTGATGGTGAATCCCTTGAGTAAGAAACCCACTGGTGCTCTTTAGAAGGATTTCAATTGCGTGCTGCTCCTGGAGTTGTGGCTCACACTTCATGCTCAAATTTCTCCATCGTAGAATGTAGTCCATCAATGTTTCGGCTGGCTTCTGTCGCTCCACCACGAGATCACCGACAGTGATATGGTGTTTAACGCCAGTGAACCGCTTAACAAAGAGGTCTTCCAATTCTGCAAATGTTTTGACCGAGTCATTTGGTAGTTCGGCGTACCAGTCAAAAACGATTCCTGAAAGACTGCTTACAAATTGACGACACAACAAAACATCACTACCCCCCGCAGTTGCAACATTTTGTCGGAAGTGTGCAACATGCTGTCGGGGGTTTCCCGTTCCATCAAATGTCTTGAACGACGGTGGTACGAAACCCTTGGGGTATTGGACATCATCAATTTCTTCGGGATAGGGTCTACCCTTTAGAATCAATGCCCCTTCGTTTGATTGAGTCAGGGCTTCTCTTATCTGTTGTTCCACCATTTGTTTAATGTCTTTTTCCTGTATCATGCTCTGGAGTCTTTCGTCTGTAATATGAACAATTTCTGGCTGACTTGCTTCTGGAGCTGTCATTTGTGGTGACTGTGACTGTCCTTGAATTGGGGTCTTCACAGTTATCATTTCTTCTAGTTGTTTCTTCATCTGGTTGATCTGTTCATCACGTTGTTGAATGACTCTTCGCAACTCAACCGCGGCGTTCTCCTCAGTGGGTAAAAGAGCATCGCGCGAGGGTAAGATGGCTCTGGCCTCAACAACGTTAATTTCTGCGAATTCATCTTTCACATAATCTGACGGATCATAGGGTTCATCGCCTATATCTTTTCTTCGTTCTTCGCACAAGTGTGCAATGTCGGCTCGAAGTCTTTCCAACTTAGCCTCGATCGACCTTCCTTTGATAACTTTAAGGTCAGTTGGAGGTTTTTGATGAGCCTCACCTCTTTTATTGAGCACTGGCGTAGTCATGTAGGAGTCAATTGGAACAATTGGATCAACCGAAATCATATTGATGGAACATCTTTCAGGTTCTGTCAAATACTCTTTCGGGATCGTTATCTTCCCGTTTTTGAAATTCTTCTCGAGCCATTCTTTGAAGCTGATACAGTTCTCTATAGTATGTCCGAGCAGTCTGTGGTAAGGACAGTAGTTGGGATGGTCTTTCTTGTCGACTTCCTCCGGCCTCTTTGGCTCTCGTAATCTGAATTTGGGATTTTTAATTAAATCCTGGAACATCTTTGCAACAACTTTTTTGAAAGAATATACTTTGTTCAATTGCTTAGCCACACATGGACCCTGCATTTCATCCATCTGGCATGGGCTATGCTGGGATGACTGTTGACCATGCTGTTGATTGTATTGTTGACTATGTTGTAGATCGTACTGCTGCAGATATTGCTGGTTGTATTGTTCCAGATGCTGGTAGATCTGTTGAGGCTGCTCAACCTGAATATGTACTGACTGTTTGTCTTTATCCAATATTGTTACTATCTCAAATTTCTCTTTGAATGTCATCGCTGACTTTGGACTATTATGGAGAGATGATGGCGGTACTGTGGTAGCAACCCCATAGACTCCATCCTCTCCGTAGGTAGCAGACAACTGGTAAAACTTACTCCCCATGAGTAGAGGTAAAGTCTCACGTAATCCTGTCTCATCCAGTCGGAGGTCGGTGTCAGTAGTAGCCAACTTTGTGGCTTTTGCCTTCTCAGCCCTTAGAATTTTCTGGTTGTGTCTCATTTCCTGTGTCTTGGTCAGTCGCACGGACTTTGAGTTGGACCCAATCTCGAATACGGACAACGACGGGGCAAAAGTATCGACTGACACTTCTTCGTATAGAATCTCCTTCTCTTTATTTAATGGAACAGTTGGTGTAGTAGCAGTGAATCCAGTGGCAGAAGCAGAAACAGTCCTGTGAGCGGTCCCTACGCTCCTAGCAGCAGACTTTATAGCAAGAGCAGGGTTCCTTTCAATCAATACCCTTTTCAAAGGGGGGAGTTCCTTAGCAGACTTCAGGTTGAACTCCACAACAGGCTCGGTGGACCTGTGCATTTCAGACTTCATCATTGTGGCAGCGACATTCCCAAACTTGACTTCAATATCGTCGAATCCCTGTCCAAACTTAATGACTGCCAAGTCAGGTAGCTCGCTCTTGCTAATAGCAAACTCCATTCCGGTGACGAAAGAAAAGATCAACTTTGGTGAAGACATTGTCCCTGTCATTTGAAAAAAAATTTCCGGAAGTCAGTGACGTCCAATGCCTTGTAATTTCAACGAAAGTAATCAAGTTAGCGCACTTGTCTTATGAACTAGGTATCCTTTGAAATTTATTCATGTGAATCTTGTCTCAAATTTTGTGTTTTGTTTTGCTTTGAAATTTCGATGGAATTCCGTTTTGTTTTGCTTTGAAATTTTGATGGAATTCCGTTTTGTTTGGAGTTTAAATGGAAGATTGTGAGAGTGAAATTTTAGTATTAACTTGTTCACAACAAGTCAAGATCGAAGAGAAATAAAGCATAGGACCCGGTCCGAGATTTGGAAGAGGTAACTTCGCATCGGACTCGTTTTGATGGACCACTCCTAATCTACCACACATATTGGGGGTCCACCCAACTAAACCCTAGGGATTCCTGAACCACTCTGCTTAAGGATGGTTAAGTAGATGGTCCTGGAATCCAAGAAGAGTTGACCATACTAACTCAAGAAAGAAATGAGCACAGTATGTCAACGGAAGAACAACAGTCTTGCCCACGATGGGCATGGACACACTGCCGATGTATGAAGNTAATAATCAGTGGTTCTAGTCTTCAAGATTTCAAGGTTTAGGTTTTCACGGTAGGATGTGGAAAAACAAGTGAGAATGACTCAAGTAGGAACAGTTCTTTCAGGAGTTCAAAGGAAGGAACAGGTAGAGGATGTCATAGATCCTGAGGAGAAACCTCAGGGACTTCCCAAACTATCCTACTGTATGGCTATATTTTTTTAGAGATGATGTTATTCAATTATTCAATCCTGCCACTTTTATTATTTGGGACTTACATTCGCATAATACCGGATTATGCAAATAGCCCGCAGAGATAAGAGGGTTTACGTCGTGTCACACATGGTTGTACAAGAGCCTAAAGAAGATGTTAGGACTTACGTTGCACAACATGGTTGTACAAGAGCCTAAAGAAGATGTGAGGATTTACGTCGCGCTAGGCGAGCTATCTCGAAGTCCTATGGATTGTTATTATGCTAGGAAGAGATAATGCTGAAGAAGATCCTCTTATTGTTCGCTCCAAGCTCCTGTCGTCGTGACAGCTCCAGGCTTAAGTGTTTGAGATCGGTGATTTGTGCTTCACAGTTTTGGTGTCAATGTTTGGTTTTGTTTTGTTTCAGTTTTGGTTTTGCATGCAGAATAAGCAACTCGCAAGTAAATAAAATGTGCTTGAAAGGTAAAATGCAGTAAAGTAAAATGTTNACTTTTTCGATGGATTGATTTGAAAAATATGAATATATGAAAATAATTTTTGAGATTTAATTTAAATATAAAAGATATATAGTTTGGGTTTTGAAAGTAGTATGTTTTAATTTTTGAAAAATGAGACCAAATGGATCTCATTCGTCCAATAGTTTGCATAATCGTGTCTGATATCGCGAATACTACACCCTCCCGAAAGATTAGTGTAGACCCCGGCGATAGACCCAATCCTGCAAACTAAGATATTTGTGACATCCGTTTGGTCTGCGAACATTTTTATGTATGACCGACAAGTTCCCATATCTAATACAAAGATTAAATAGAGTTTATTTTACCTGGGTTCCAAGTTCCCTATAAAGGCAAACCCCTATAGTTAATTACATCTCAAATGACTGGAGTCACTTGAGAAAACTCTCGATAATAATCAGTGGTTCTAGTCTTCAAGATTTCAAGGTTTAGGTTTTCACGGTAGGATGTGGAAAAACAAGTGAGAATGACTCAAGTAGGAACAGTTCTTTCAGGAGTTCAAAGGAAGGAACAGGTAGAGGATGTCATAGATCCTGAGGAGAAACC
The DNA here is from genome assembly GCA_002079205.1 of Phalaenopsis hybrid cultivar. Lineage (NCBI taxonomy): Eukaryota > Viridiplantae > Streptophyta > Magnoliopsida > Asparagales > Orchidaceae > Phalaenopsis > Phalaenopsis hybrid cultivar. The sequence goes on along the minus strand of JXCR01128643.1, from coordinate 4,349 downwards.
TCAGGGACTTCCCAAACTATCCTACTGTATGGCTATATTTTTTTAGAGATGATGTTATTCAATTATTCAATCCTGCCACTTTTATTATTTGGGACTTACATTCGCATAATACCGGATTATGCAAATAGCCCGCAGAGATAAGAGGGTTTACGTCGTGTCACACATGGTTGTACAAGAGCCTAAAGAAGATGTTAGGACTTACGTTGCACAACATGGTTGTACAAGAGCCTAAAGAAGATGTGAGGATTTACGTCGCGCTAGGCGAGCTATCTCGAAGTCCTATGGATTGTTATTATGCTAGGAAGAGATAATGCTGAAGAAGATCCTCTTATTGTTCGCTCCAAGCTCCTGTCGTCGTGACAGCTCCAGGCTTAAGTGTTTGAGATCGGTGATTTGTGCTTCACAGTTTTGGTGTCAATGTTTGGTTTTGTTTTGTTTCAGTTTTGGTTTTGCATGCAGAATAAGCAACTCGCAAGTAAATAAAATGTGCTTGAAAGGTAAAATGCAGTAAAGTAAAATGTTGTAGATAAACTGTAAAAGCGTACCTGGGCATCTGCTACTGTTGTGCGATTAATATTGCAAGCGTAGTATGACTTACAACATGTTTAAATAAACTTGCAAGAAAAATAAATAAGGTAAGAAAATCCAACATGAAGTAAGAAAATGAGTCATGGAAATCATAAGTAAAAGGAACCCGTAACCACATATGAAAGACCAAGACTGAGTATAAGCCATTGGTAAAAGTGGGGGCTCAAAGCTAGTCTGTGTGCTTCCCGATCTTGAGTAAGAGTTGCCAACTCGACAATCTACAGGAGGTAGTTCTTAACCTCAATCAAAATGACTAACCATGGACCTTTATAAATTTTCATAGAAAAAATTATTTGATTTTCATGCAAAAAAAACTGTTGTTTAAGTCTTTTTTATGCAGAGTTTTTTTAACATGCAAAAGGGATTTTGTTTTATTTTCGTAAATATTTTTGTAAAGTCATATAGTTCACATGTTAGTCACTCTAATCGTGCTAGAACTACTGACAACTTAAGAGTGTCTGGGGCAACAATCCCACCAAGAATCGACGAATAGTATCATGGGTCCTTCCCTCTCCTTTATTGAAGATCCTTCAGGTAGGAGATACTATTCTAATAATCTAACATCGTATCCCTCATTTAAGCACACATGAGCAATGTCGTCATCACCCTCGCCACCTAGACCCTAGACTTATCCTAGTCTGATGATCCATATGTGGCGTTAAGAAATTTCCCCAATTACTAGGAGGATTTGAGTGTAATATTCAAGCTCAAATCCCGATGCACTAGGTTACATTGTAGGTTAAGTCATTGAGGGAATTTCAGTGTTGATTAAATTAAGGAAGCATGGGTCACGTCTCGGTGCATCATGCCTAATGTCTTTATCAGTTTGTGAATTAGGGTCAAGTGTCTGGTTTCACTGTGCATTCGAGAATTATGTGAATATACTCTTACATAACGTATGCTCCTAAAATCTTAAGAGGTTACACTGCAGAGATTAGGTAGATAGGCTCTCACCTAGAGTGTGCTCCTAAAGTCTAGGAAACCTACACTGAGGATTAGGTAGATGAGCTCTCACCTAGGGTGTGCTCCTAAAATCTAGGAAGACTATGCTGAGGATTAGGTGGATGGACTCTCACCTAAGGTGTGCTCCTAAAATCTAGGAGGCCTATGCTAAAAATTAAGTGGATAGACTCTCCCCTAGGGCGTGCCCCTAAAATCTAGAAGCCTATGCTGAGAATTAGGTGGATGGACTCTCACCTACGTTGTGCTACTAAAATTTAGGAAGCCTATGCTGAGAATTAGGTGGATGGACTCTCACCTAGGGTGTGCACCTAAAATCTAGGAAGCCTACACTGAGGACTAGGTGGATGGGCTCTCACTTAGGGTGTGCACCTAAAGTTCTAGGAAACCTACACTTTAACTTATGCTTAAGGTGATTTAAGGTTTTCTATATCTTCCAATTAATTAAATCATCAATCCTTATCTTTATGACTTAACGATTTGAAAATAAGTAAAACAAAATAAAGATGAGGCAGACCCACTTCCGAAACTAGTAAAGTAAAGGGGGAAAACAACGAGTGGATCGACCAAAAAGCGTTTAAATAACAATCAATTGAAATTAAAAACAGTGGGCAAAAAGGGGTCTGTAAAACCAATTCTAAACCGCATGTAAATCAACACTAAAAGGCTGCCATAATAATATGTTGATTGCCTCAAAATTAACCCACCAAATGCCCCAAACAACATGTAATTAAATAGACTCTCGAGAAGAGTGCTTAAGTTTGTTCCAAGACAGTGCACAAAATCAGCCTGAATCGACATAAAGTGACTCCAAAACAACGATCAAAGTTAGCCCAAACCAGCACCTATAGTGGCTCCAAAATAGTGCCCAAAATCAACTCAAATTGGCACCTTAAGTGGCTCCAAAACAATGCATAAAAATCAGACCTTAAATTCGCCTCAAAATATTGTGTAAGCCTCTCTAAATCAGCAAGCAAAAACATCCCAAAACAATGTCGAAATTGCTCCAAAATGGTGCTTATTTATTTCCAAAACAACATATAAATCCTAAGCATGAAAAGATACATTTCACATTAAGAAATAGAAGTACCTCTTACGTAGAATTAAAGATTAGAGTGGTGTAACTATAAAGCTTAGGTTCCACATATGCAGAGAATATAAGCATTGTATGGTATGCATGTAAAAATTGAAGCCAACGTGATAGATATGAAGCACATAGCAATTGAGTGGCATGTATGTAAAACAAAGCTTAGGTATTAGGCATACAAGTACATATGATTGACATACAAGTTGGTTCTAAGACTTGGGTGCTGGATATGTAAATCCATGAGAATTATGTGGCACGTATGTTAATCCTTCTAAAAAAATCAACAGGTTCCAGTAAAGAATATTGAAATAATAGTATAAGAAAGACTCATTTCGGAAAAAGTTCACATTCAATAATTCATGGTTGACGTAAGCAAGCCCACGATTTTAACAACTATTAAACATTAGTTTGAATTTAATGAAGAACGATTCCATTTTCCCATGCCCACACAAGATCATTGTTNCCCGAAATATCATGTATCGCCCCCTTAAAAGCAGTGACAACCATGCAATTTTTCACTTTATAAGTCTTTGCCTATAGATAAGGAGGTCATTTCTATAGTAAAGGGTTGATAATTCACTTTTAAAGATCACAATTAAAGAGCCAAATTCTTACTGTGCTCTCTCTCTCTCTCTCTCTCTCTCGTTTTATGCTCTATTTCCTAGGTGTTTAAGTTTTAGATATGTAAATAGAGAAGAATTGTCTGACACGTATGTGAATCTTCCTACTTTTTAACTTCAAGCCGACCTTATTCAGGCTGTCAAGCTTTGGTGGAAGAATGTCCCATTTATTGGTCATCCAAAGTATTCAAGTCCATCCTACAGAGATGTTGCTTTGTCGAGGGACAATGAATTGTGCCCTTTGCGCATAAACGGAGCAGGTAGCGGTCACCTCAATCAAAATAGCAATTGTGAAAGCAGAAGCAGGTGGTGTGTTTGGAGAGACGCTGAATGGCCATGGGCTTGATTATTGTGAAATTTTAATAACGCAACTGCCAGTCAATTTATGAAGCAATTTTGTTTCAGAATTTTTCTCTTTATCTGATTTAACTCATCCAAGTTAAATAAATGTACAAATATGTGGAGTTGATGCAGGATGTATATCTATTTTGAAGCCTGTGTAGCCAAGCAGGTGTGTTGCTCTTTACTATTAATTGCTATAGTTGTCTTTTTGCATTATAATATTTTAACCTATTAAAGAAATATTGTAATGTTTGCCCTTTTGCCTAACATTAATCGAGGGCTGAATTTTTAAATTTGGAAGCAGAACCATGTAAGCTAATTTGATCTAATGCCATTTAATATTCTCATTTCACATTACTAGATGTATTGAATGGCATATTGTCCATAGGTTCCATTAAAATATTTTTCTGATTGAGAGAAAAAAAGTAGTAAGAGATAGAAAGGGTTTAGAATAGGAACCTTTGGGATTTCTCTTATGTTTTGAGTATAGCAAATTGCCTCGAAACGTGTATTCGAGGACTTTTTATTGCGATCCATTTTTATAAGTTTATATCGGGTTTGAGTTCTGTAGAAAACTTCATATATTGAGTTACATGAATAAGAAACATGTAGCATTGCCTATTTGTTGCTCATTATAAAATTTACAAGGCATTCTTACCTGTAGGGCTGTCAAAACAACTCGTTGTTCGTGAACAGCTCATGTTCGGCTCGTTAAGAAGCTCGTGTTCGGCTCGTTAATTTCGTTCGATAAG
>JXCR01128641.1:0-36252 GCA_002079205.1 Phalaenopsis hybrid cultivar | reverse complement strand
AAAAATCATCTTTAGTTTAGATAATTATCTTTTTATTAAAAATAGAAAGTTTGTTGTTCAATGGTACATATTGTGCATTCTCCCTGTAGGTTCGATATTCAGGTCTTAATCAAAAAGTCTTATATTACTTGATAACGATGCGTATACTTGCATAATATCCCAATATATATATAAATTAAAAGTTAAATTTTTATTTTTCTTCAGGATCAAGTTTTTGTTGCAGAGTAAGGAAATATAAGTGAAATATAATCTGAATTATTGTTGTATTGTGCATGTTAGCAGTATCCAGGGATCACCAGTCTTCACGCCCTTCCACATCACCATTAGCTCGACGTGCAAATTGTTTAGCTGGTATCTTAGAAGAAATCAAGAATATAAAGAAGGAGATGTCAGTGATTCATAACAGGATTAGTAACATTACTGATCAGTTTGACTATCTGGATTTGACAAATGAAACAACAATCAGATCATGTTGATGTAATCCATGATACACAAATCCTGATGTACAAGAAGAATTGTTGAATCAAAAAAGAATCAGAGGACTTCCCGAACTATCCTTTCTACAACATGTACGTGCATCAACCGCTTGGATATATTAGAGAAGTGGATATTGAGGTTGATGAAAGTATGTAGTGGATTTTTCATAGTAGCTTTTATATGTGCTTGTTGCTTTAAGGTGTGTTTGAAAGTTGTTGACTTTGTTGTGTGTTGTAGGCTTTCCAATACTTTGAATGTTTGTGTGCTTAGTAGTCTGTGAGTGAATTTAGAAATTGTGTTTTAAATGTTGTAATGTATATTTGTGTCTGTATGGGAATTGGATTTATATTTAAATATAAGTGATTGTTGGTGTTTGTGGAAACTAAATGTTAGAAGATGTTTAAACATGTTGAATATGGCTTACTAGGTTTCGTAGTGTCGTGGTGTGCGGTGCTCGTTAAAATTTAACAAAAAAACGAAAATTTGAATTATGGGCACTGGCGCCTAGACACCAAAAACCCGAGAACCTGGCGCTTAGGCGCCAGAACTTGGCGCTTAAGCTCCGGTTCACGGACAAAGAGTCGTTTTAATAACCCTTATCACGTAGCCATAAGATGTTAATNGCCACCAAAAGGGAGCTATGCCTCTTCAACTAAATGAAGAGACGACTGAAATAAATACGATTTTCTTTTTTTCTTTTTTTTTATTTTTTTGATGACAAACTTGATTCATCCAAAATATTCGAGTCAATCCGGGCCCAACGGAAGTCAGACAAAGCCCATACAGCCCAACAGCAGCCAGACAAAGCCAACACAGCCTAACAGCAACTAGGCAAAATCCACACAGCCCAACAGCAGCCAGACAGGATCCACATAGCCCAACAGCAGCCAGGCAAAATCCACACAGCCCAACAGAGCCAGGCAAAATCCACACAGCCCAACAGAGCCGGGCAAAATCCACACAGCCCAACAGAGCCGGGCAAAATCCACACAGCCCAACAGAGCCAGACAGGATCCACACAGCCCAACAGAGGCTAAATAAAGTGACAACAGCTTCCCACTAGGACTGAATCAAGCTTCAGCAAGAAATAAATCCAAAACCGAGCTCTATCTATAAATAACATCAAAGCCAACAAAGGTAAAATGAGCCAACACAGCCTGCCTTAGAACCAAACCAAGCCCAGCAAGGCTAGACAAACTCAACCCGAGCCCAGCAGAGGTTAAACATACCCAACCCGAACCCAGCAAAAGCCAAGCAAAGCCAAAACCGAACTCAAAATGATAAGTAACTAAGTTTTGGACGGAAGTTATGGAAAATATTGATCTTCAATGTGGAAGAAGTTATGATGATTTAAATCTATGCATTTTCCTTCTTGATTTATGGAAGTTGTGGAGAGTATTGATCTTTAATGTTCGAAGAAGTTGTGATGATTTAAATCCATGCACTTCATTTACTTCTTGGTTTGACAATGTTGGAAGAAGTTGTGATGATTTAAATCCATGCACTTCATTTGCTTCTTGATTTGGTCATTCCAGATGTTAAAATTTGTTGTGAGAACATGTAAGAACCGGGCTGGTATTGTTTTACTTCTTGATTTGGCCAATCCAGATGTTAAAATTTGTTGTGAGAACATGTAAGAACCAGACTGGTATTGTCTCAGTCAACAACTGATTTGGCCAATCCAGATGTTAAAATTTGTTGTGAGAACATGTAAGAACTGGGATGACTTCTTGATTTGGCCAATCCAGATGTTAAAATTTATTGTGAGAACATGTAAGAACCGGGATGGTGATTTGGCCAATCCAGATGTTAAAATTTGTTGTGAGAACATGTAAGAACCGGGCTGGTATTTTTTGGCCAATCCAGATGTTAAAATTTGTTGTGAGAACATGTAAGAACCGGGCTGGTATTGTTTTACTTCTTGATTTGGCCAATCCAGATGTTAAAATTTGTTGTGAGAACATGTAAGAACCAGACTGGTATTGTCTCAGTCAACAACTGATTTGGCCAATCCAGATGTTAAAATTTGTTGTGAGAACATGTAAGAACTGGGATGACTTCTTGATTTGGCCAATCCAGATGTTAAAATTTATTGTGAGAACATGTAAGAACCGGGATGGAATGTTGGAAGAAGTTGTGATGATTTAAATCCATGCACTTCATTTGCTTCTTGATTTGGTCATTCCTAAATGTTAAAATTTGTTGTGAGAACATGTAAGAACCGGGCTGGTATTGTCTTAGTCAACAATTAATGTTAAAATTTGTTGTGAGAACATGTAAGAACCGGGCTGGTATTGTCTCAGTCAACAATTAAAAAGAATCACATGAGGTTGTATGAATGAGAATGTAATTCATAAGATTGAGTGCAAATAAATAGGAAAATATTTATTGAAGGATATAGAATTAGAGAACTTTAAGTTGATAAGTTAAAGCCTCCAACTTGGTTTATTGTTTTAGGTTCTGATACGAGAATGTTAGCCCTCAGGTGGACGGAATCGAGGAAACTCTAGAGAGAGAGCTAGTATCTTCTCTGTCTAGCCGATCTTTAGAATATTCAAACTTTAAATTAGCCAATGTTCTTTATAACATCTCAAGTAAGGGTAAAGAATATTATTGCTCTTATTTGGCACAACACAATTTGCATACTTCCACAACAGAATTCCTATGTTTATTACTGATTCATAACAAGAAGAAAAATATTTTCATATTCAGTGTTTTTCTTCTACAAAAACTCTAATTATCTTTATAAATTATTATTGTTTTATCAAAATATTGAAAATACCAAAAATGTTTAAATTTTCATTACTACAAAAATCATCCTTGGTTTAGATAATTATTTTTTTATTAAAAATAGAAAGTTTGTTGTTCAATAGTGCATATTACATATTCTCTCAATGGGTTCGATATTTAAGTCTTAATCAAAAAGTCCTATATTACTTGATAACAATACGTATACTTGTGTAGTATCTCAATATATATATAAATTAAAAATTAAATTCTTATTTTTCTTCAAGATCAAGTTTTTATATTTATTGCAAAGGAAATATAAGTGAAATATAATCTGAATTATTATTGTACTGCGCATATTAGCAGTATCTAAAGATCAAATTTTTGGTGTCATTGCCGGGGAGAAATTGATTTTAAGAGAAAATTTCCATTTTTAGTATGGCTTATTTAAACTTTAAGTTATCTTATCTTATTTTATTTTATTTTGTTTATTTTATTTTATTTTATTATATGTTAGTGTAGGCGTAGTTCAGGTTATGAAGAACTAGTGCCCTACGATTCTGAATTAGAATGAACTGTTAGAAAAATCAGAAAAACCAAAAGAATTATAAATTTTGAAAAATCCAAAAAAATTACAGAAATGGCTGACCAAAATAATCAAAAAGCTGAAATTCATCAAAAGTTTAGACCTTTAAGAGATTATGTCAATCCTACTGTAGATGAACTTCATTGTAGTATTAAAAACCTACTAGAAGTTAATTAGCCAACCCTACTGTAGATGAACTTCATTGTAGTATTCAAAAACCTACTGTAGTGGCTAACTCATTTGACTAAACCTGCTATTATCCAAATAGTATCAAATAATCAGTTTGGGGGATCACCAACTGAAGATCTAAATTTAGATCTTGCCAATTTTCTAGAATTGTGCACTACATTTAAAAACGATGGTGTATCAGATCATATCATAAAACTTAAGTTATTTCATTTCTCAATGAGGGATAAAGCTAAGATGTAGTTGAATTCGTTAGCACCTGGATATATTAGAACTTGGGGGAATTTAGCACAAAAATTCCTTGCTAAATATTTTTCGCCATCAAAAACTTCAAAACTTAGAAATTATATTACATATTTTAATCAGTTTGAAGGGGAATCTATTTATGAAGCATGGGAAGATTTAAAAAACTCTTAAGAAAGTATCCACACTATGTTATACCAGATTGGTTAATAATTCAAACTTTTTATAATAGATTAGTTGGATCTCTTATATCAATTATCAATGTCGTTGCTGGTAGTTCATTGATTTCAAAACCATTTCATGATGCCTACGCTTTAATTGAAGAAATGACTATCAATAATTTTCAACGGCCTTCTAAGAGGGTAAATCCTAAAAGAGTAGCCAATATTCATGAAACTAATGCATTTACCATGTTAGCAAATCAAGTTGCTGCAATTTCAAGGAAGTTAGACCAATTTGAAATTAATTTTTCTCAACCAATTTCCATGAATGAAGAGAATTCATTATGTCAAATGGTAGATTCTCAAGCATCATTAGAAACTTTGAATGTCATAAATAATAACCAGAATAACCCATATTCAAATTATTATAACCCAGGTTGAAAGAACCATCCAACTTTAACTGGAATAATAATTCGGGTGGCAATAATCAGCAATGGGGCAACAACCAAGGAAACTCATTGAGAAACTGGAACAACCAAGGGAATAATAATTACAGATCTACTTATCCTTCAGGTTTCAACATCAATATACAGTTTAAGGAGAAGTTGTCTATAGAAGTAGTTGTCTATAGAAAAAGTTGTCTACAGAAGAAGTGGTCTTACAAATGAAAAATCAATTACAAAGTCAAGAAGCTACAATTAAAAATATTGAGAATCAACTCGGGCAAATAGTAAATTCATTAAGTAATAGATCCCAAGTAGCACTTCCAAGTTATACTGAATCAAATCCAAAAGATCAGAATAAAGAACAAGTAAAAGCCGTTCAACTTAGAAGTGAAAGAGAGTTGGAAGGTCGGGTTCAAAAAGAAATTGAAGTAGAGAGAAGAAATTGAAGAATCAAAAGAGGACGCTCCAAAAGATTCTGATAGACCTATTTCTCCACCAAAAATTGATTTGGAAAAACAACCACCTTCATTTTCTCAGAGACCTCGTCAGCAGAAGTTGGATAATCAATTTTCAAAATTTTTGGAAATATTTAAAAAGCTTACAATAAATATTTCATTTGCTAAAGATTTAGAACAAATGTCGAGCTACGTAATGTTTATGAAAGATATTCTCAACAGGAAAAAAAAGTTTAAAGATAATGAGACTGTTAGACTTAGTGAGGAGTGAAGTGCGATAATTCAGAAGAAGCTTCCTAAAAAATTTGTCACTTACCAGTTGAACTTGAGCATAAGGCATATTGGGCGATTAAAGAGTTCAATTATAATTTGAAAAATGATGGTGAGAAAAAAATTATTACAATTAAATGAGCTTGAAGAGATAAGGAACGAATCTTATGAAAGTGCCTAAATTTATAAAGAAACGAAGAAAATGTGGCATGATCGAAAAATTCTTACTAAAAATTTTCAGTCAGGGCAACAAGTTTTGTTATATAATTCAAGGTTAAAATTATTTTCAGGAAAACTTAAGTCCAGGTGGATAGGCCCATTTATTGTGAATAAAGTTTATCCTTATGGAGCTCTAGATATTAAAAATTCTAAGTCTGAGATAATATTTAAAATTAATGGACATAAACTGAAATCTTATTTTGTAGGGGATCAACATAAGTTTAATGATGAAATGATGTTAGGTCAACCAGTGTAAGCACTGGTTATGTCGGGCTGACGACGTAAAACCAAGCGCTTTGTGGGAGGCAACCCATAGTTATCAGTGTTTTTATATTGATTGTTGTTTTATGTGCGATTAAGAAAATTTAGGATAGTATTTTTGAGAGTAGTATGTGTTAGTATTGATTTTAATACTTTATTTATTGATCTAGACATGTTAAAATGTGAATTTGGATGTTAAGTTGACTAGTGCAAAGATGTGCACTGGTGCTTAAGCGTGGCAGTTTAAAAACATGTGCAAAATTAATATTCTAGAAGAGAAAACCGCCTAGAAGTTAGCAAAAACGTGTCAAGGCAGTTTCTAAACGTGTCTACGAGTTATTGGAAGGATTTAGGTCTATAAATAGAAGTGTTTAGTGAGGGAATTTCACCCCAGATCATTTCTAGCCCTAATGACTAAGAGATAGATTTTATGATGATGTCTTCATAAGAGATGAATTTGAAAAAGAAGGAGACCATGAGGAAGAAATTCATTAGTCAAAGTGCACAAGAGATGTATAACGGTTTCTTAGCCGTTAGCATTGAAGGGATATCAGAGAAGATCAACAAAAATGAAAATACTATGTCTGTACTGGAGACTAAGGTATTGGAGATTCATGCACATCTTGAGCATATCGGATGACAATTGAAAAATGTAATTTAGCCACACTAGTTATATAGAGGAAGCGGATAAGGAGATGTTTCTTAAGCAAAAGTGGGTTGAAGAAGATTGCATCAGAGCACGTCACCACCATCCGTTTAATCAATTTTATATTCCAGTTGCCCCAGGAGAGACTAATGAAAGACCTGAATTTGTTCCTTCTAATGAAGGATGGAATTAATTTCTATTTTTAAAGTTATGTTTTTGTGTGTTTAAATTTGTTGTCTTCAAGTGTTTTAGTGTTTGAGACATGTTTTTAGTGTTTATGTTACTTAGGTGTTTAATTGTGAAAGATTGTCAAGTGTTTGTATTTAGAAAAATTTTCTCATCCAAGACTATTTGGCATAAGAACTAAGTGTTTGAATGTATTTGTACTCGTTTGTGAATTAATATAAGTTTATTTGTGTGAAATTGTGTTATTTTAGCCTCGAATTGAAATAGTTATTAATAAGAATTTTGAGATAAAGGAGAGTTACAGGAAGTTGAAATAGTTATGAGACCATTTAGGGGTGGTTTACTTAGGCAGATAGTGCAATTTACTTTAATTTAAAATTTTTGAAAATCATGCACTGGCTCCTAAGAGCCACATCTCGCGCTTAAGCGCGAGCAAACCCGAAAGGCAGGCGCCTAAGTGCCACTTACCCGTGTTTAAGCGCCGGTTCACGAAAGTCGGTTCGCGAATGGTTAAAAGTGAATTTTTGAGTCGAAAATCACCATTTTTATGCCTCCTGTCACCTTCAACCTCACAAAAACGCGATTTTGGAAAGCTAGCGCACATATAAAGTGAAGATTTCTTGGGGGACTCAAGTGAGATTTGCTAGATCCAAGTTCCTTGAGGTAAGAGCTTTACTTCTATGTAAAAATTTTGGATTTTCACCAGGTATTTTGAGCACATTTAGAGAAATTCGAAAATTCACTATTCATAGTGAAAAATAAAGAAAAATCTATGAAAATTGCATGGGAAGTTTAGTTTGTGTTTTTGGAAGTTTAGTTTAGTGATTTAAACTTGATTTTTGAAGTTATTATTGGAATTTATCAAATTTCCAGAATGGCACCAAGAATGAAGAGGAGCAAAGGCAAAGCCCCTTTCGATTCGAGTAAATTTGTTAGTTCAAAAGCTCAAGATCGGCATAGTGAAGCATTGCAATCACGCAAACTGATTTAGGAGAGATGTTTTAGAAATCTAGGTGGAGACGTGGAAGATTTAATTGTTTGCCGACAGTGGGAACAATTCTATTGTTTCTCTGGTATGACAGTTATATCTGTTGTAAGAGAGTTCTATGCAAATCTCCCTGAAGCTGAAGACAATCGAGTTATGGTTCGAGGAAAGTTGTTACCTTTTTCGCCAAAAATAATCAACTTGTTTTACCATTTGCCACCGAATACGTTTTGTTTTTATGCAAATTATAGTCATACTGAAACGGAGTTAGACGAGATTATTTCTTACTTGACTATTGGGAGAGGACTTCGAATGATCACTAATGAGAGAAGAGTCAACTTCCCAACTTCAAAGTTATGTGCACCTTCAAAAGCCTGGCACTATTTCATTTTTGCTCATCTGCTTCCGACCAATCATCTCAATGAAGTGACCAGAGAAAGAGCGACGTTGGACTATTGTATTCAAGAGGGAAAGCTCATCAATATTAGGAGATTTGATCTGTTAGACTATCATCAGTTCTGTTACAGCTGTTACAACTGAGGTCTGGGATTTGCTTCCTTGATCTTTTCTTTGTGTGAGCAGGCTGGAGTTAAATATGATAGTTGGGAGGAAGTGTTATTACCTCTAAAACTCATCACTAAAATGAATGTGAAGACATTCTGAGCATTCAATTTTTGGCTAGAGAGGAGGATTTTCTCAGAGTTATGGAATGGAGACGTCTGTTGCTTCTACCTCTGTTGCTTCTACATCTAGACCATCTACCTCACGTGCTTCTACATCTCGAGGTGAGTCTACTGAGACCCAAGATCAATTATTGTAGAGGATGATGGATAATATTAATTTTACCGCTGATAGGATACAAAATTTAGAGGGTTTTGCAGAGCATACTGATAGATATAATAGGAGAAAAAGTTATTATGAAGAGAAATTTCACTCATCTTTGGAGAGTCTCATTAGAGGTAACCAAGGAGTGCAATTTCCTCCATATCCTAGATACCCTGATTATGAGCCTGCAAAAGTTTAGGATAGCAGTGATTCAGAGGATAAAGAGTAGAACAGAGAGATTTATTTTATGATTGTAATATTATATGAACTGTGGTCCGGGCTTGCTACATTTGCATCTGTGTGTTGATTTTGAACTATGTGATGTGGTTTGTACTTTTATGTTTAAGTGAGAATTGTGATGTGATGTGTTTTCAGACTATGTGATGTGGTTTGTACTTTTATGTTTAAGTGAGAATTGTGATGTGATGTGTTTTCATATTTTGGACTTGAGACATGTATGTATGTTTACTTGTTTAGATATTTTGATATGTGAGACTTTAATTTTTAATTGTATTGTAATGTTTGTGTTAGTTAGTAGTTTGTGTTAGTTAGTAGTTTGTTATAAATTTCTAGGATAGTAACTGTTGTGAGTTTTGTGATTTAGTTAGTTTAGAACTTAATTATATCTCTTGTAAAGTTGAAAATATTGCTAACTTAAGTCTTAAATTTGAAACTTAGGAAATTACTACCCTGTATTTTTCTTTTATCATGTTAGTGTGTTTGTTTTTATGCTGCGATCGTGAAATCAAGTTAGTGTGTTAGTTTACTTTTATGTTTATACTCACTACTTAGAAGTTTATTAATCTCTACATGTTAAATTGAAATGAAAATATAGAAAATTTGATCAAAAATTAATTTTACTCATGTTTTTAGTTTTATACTTGTATCATTAGGGTTTGAAAATTACTGTTAGTGTGTTATTTTAAATTTTCATTCCTGCTTATATATATCTGATGTTAAACTGTTTAATCTGTTAAAAATTTAAGTTTGGGGGATGAAAACAATTTTCAAAACTAGAATTTTATTTGTTCTCAAATATGCTAAAAGATAATTTGATTTGAAAAAAAAAATTGATTATGTTTATGAAGTTATATTAGAGAAATAAAATTTGATTTTAGAAATGAGTAAGAAAATTTAGTCAAAATTTTTAGTGATGAAGAAAACTTCAAGTTAAAAAGTTTTTAGATGAGAAAATGATTAATAAAGTAAGAAAAATTGTATTTTCGAAAAATTTAGATAATTGAAACTTTTATTTTTAATACTTAAATTCAATTTATTAAAATAATTTTCAAAACTATTTTTATATTTATAAATAAAAGACTTATATCAAAACTTTGTTTTAGGAAAGAAGAAGTGGAATTCAAATTCATTAAAGATCTATCCAAATATAGTAATCCTTGCCTGAAAAAGGAAAAATAAAAAAAAAACAAAAAAAGAAAGAGAGAAAAGAAAACGAAAAGAAAGAGAGAAAGAAAAGAAAAAGAAAAAAAAAGAAAAAGAGAAAGAAAAGAAAAAGAGAAAAAAAAATTAGAAAGGAGAAGCTTTAGGATTAATGTCTAATCAAAAATTGGTTCTACATTTGATTTTTTTTAAGTTTAAGACTTAAGAAACTCTTAAGCTTATAGATATAATATGGTATGTCAAATTATTTTTAATGAAAACTTTTAAATGGAGATAATAAAATAACTAAATTCTAAATTTAGAAAATCTACAATATAATTTTGAAATAGATAGAAACTCATATTTTCATCTTTCTTAACTTTAAGAATTTCTAAACTTTAAGTTGGTCTCATTTATCGAATATTTTTTCTAAATTAGACTGTTATATTTCTAAATCAAAATTTTAGTAACTCTTAAAGAAACTCATATACATATCATACATATTTAGTTTTTAAAGATTGAAGTGTCACTTGAGAACAAGTAATATTTTAAGTTAGGAGAATTTTGATACACTTAAAATATATAATGTTTTTAGACACATTTTTATACATATTTTTGAGATATTGTGCTTTAATGGAAGGTATTTTTGTATTTTTCTTGTAGGTACATGTAAAAAGGGTGAAAAATGCTTAAAATATTGAAAAAAGATCAAATTTGGAGCAAAAAGATGAAAAATGTGCAAGATTTTTGGCGCTTAAGCGCCAGATCCGGCGCTTAAGCGTCGGTTAAATAGAGAAAGTCGCGCCTAAGCGCCAGAGGCCCCGCGCTTAAGCGCAACTGGCAGTTATTGGACAAGTAGATTCGGTTTCTGTTAATTTTGAAGAGATTTTTGAGGCACCTATTGGCTTAATAGGTAGTTATAACTACCATGGACAAAAATTATTAAGAAAAGATGCATCTCTTGGTGAAATACATCGAATCTAGACATATTTTGAAGAGAAACCAATTCACCTTTTGGAAAATTATAAAAGAAAGAAGATTGAGACTTTGAAAGAGATCCTAAAAGTATTGGAAAGTTTTGAAAGTTCTCATTTGCTTATAAAAGAAAGAAGAGAGGACTTAGAAAAGAGTCCTGAAAATATTGGAAAGTTTTGAAAGTCCTCATTTGGGGAGTTAGTTTGATAGAGATTTTTAGGCCCCACTTTTACTTTTATTTTATCCTTTTTGTTTTTTTATTTTGAGTGACTGTAAAGAGAAGAGAATCAAAGGAACTTCAAGAGTTTGGTGGAGGACTTGAGATAAGTTTTTATCTTTTTTTTTTTAAACTACTTTTGGTTTTAGTTGAGATTTGTTGGTTTAACAATGATTTTTTCTTTTAAACTAAAGTGTGGCTTTATTTTCTCCATAGATTCTGAGTAATTTTTTTTATCTTTCTTAAAATGATAAGTAAAGTTTTGGATGGAAGTTGAAAAAGTATTGATCTTCAATGTGGAAGAAGTTGTGATGATTTAAATCCATGCACCTCATTACTTCTTGATTTGGCCAATCCAGATCTTAAAATTTGTTGTGAGAACATTTAAGAACCGGCTGGTGTTGTCTCAATCAACAATTGGAAAAAATCACATGAGGTTGTACGAATGAGAATGAAGTTCATATGATTGAGTGCAAATAAATAGGGAAATATTCATTGAATGGTATAAAGTTAGAGGATTTTAAAGTGACAGGTTAAAGGCCCCAACTTGGTTTATTGTTTTAGGTTATGATACGAGAATGTTAGCCCTCAGATGGAGGGAATCGATGTAACTCTAGAGTGAGAGCTAGTATCTTCTATGTCTGGCCGGTCTTCAGAACTATTCAAACTTTAAATTAGTCAATATTTTTTATAGCATCTCTAGTAAGTGTAAAAAATATTATTGCTCCTAGTTGGCACAACACAATTTGCATAATTCCATAACAGAATTCCTATACTTATTACTAATTCATAACAAGAAGAAAGATATTTTCATATTTAGTATTTTTCTTTTACAAAAACTCTAGTTATCTTTTAAAATTATTATTGTTCTATCAAAATATTGAAAATACCAAAAATATTTAAATTTTCATTATTGGAAAAATCATCTTTAGTTTAGATAATTATCTTTTTATTATAAATAGAAAGTTTGTTGTTCAATAGTGCATATTGTCCATTCTCCCTGTGGGTTCGATATTCAGGTCTTAATTAAAAAGTCTTATATTACTTGATAACGATACGTATACTTACGTAGTATCCCAATATATATATAAATTAAAAGTTAAATTTTTATTTTTCTTCAAGATCAAGTTTTTTTTTTTGTTGCAAAGTAAGAAAATATAAGTGAAATATAATATGAATTATTGTCGTACTGTGCATATTAGCAGTATCCAGGGATCACCAATCTTCACGCCCTTCCACATCACCATTACCTCGACGTGCAAATTGTTTAGCTGGTATCTTAGAAGAAATCAAGAATATAAAGAAGATGTCAGTGATTCATAACAGGATTAGTAACATTATTGATCAGTTTGATTATCTGGATTGACAAATGAAACAACAATCAGATCATGTTGTTGTAATCCATGATACACTAGTCCTAATGTACAAGAAGAATTGTTGAATCAAAAACGAATCAGAGGACTTCCCGAATTATCCCTTCTACAACATGTACGTGCATCAGTCGCTTGGATAAATTAGAGAAGTGGATATTGAGGTTGATGAAAGTATGTAGTGGATTTTTCATAGTAGCTTTTATATGTGCTTGTCGCTTTAAGGTGTGTTTGAAAGTTGTTGACTTTGTTGTGTGTTGTAGGCTTTCTAATACTTTGAATGTTTGTGTGCTTAGTAGCCTGTGAGTGAATTTAGAAATTGTGTTTTAAAGGTTGTAACGTATATTTGTGTCTGTATGGGAATTGGATTTATATTTAAATATAAGTGCTTGTTGGTGTTTATGGAAATTAAATGTTAGAAGATGTTTAAACATGTTGAATATGGCTTACTAGGTTTCATAGTGTCGTGGTGTGCGGTGCTCGTTAAAATTTAACAAAAGAACGAAAAATTGAATTATGGGCACTGGCGTCTAGACACCAAAAACTCGAGAACCTGGCGCTTAGGAGCCAAAACTTGGCGCTTAAGCTTCGGTTCACAAGCAAAAAGTCATTTTAATAACCCTTATCACGTAGCCATAAGATGTTAAGGGTTGGGACAAGATTTAAAATTTATTGTTTATATTAGAACATCATTTAAATCTAATTTAATAATTTTTATTCTATTTTTTTAATTAATGCTTTTAATTGATTATAAATCTTTGTAGTCATGTAGCCAATTAAATCTTTTAAAAATACTACTCATCTATAAATATATATATATATACATATATATATATATAAAGAGTGGTATTTCAAGCCAAAACGAGTCGAATACGAACGAACAAATTTTTTTTCATGTTCAGCTCATTAACATAGTGAACGAGCCGAACACGAACATTTTAACGAGCTAAACACGAGCTGTTAGCGAACAACGAGCCGTTTTGACAGCCCTACTCTGTACCAGTTGTCAAATGTTCGTACTGTGAGTATTCTTCATTCGAGATTACTGAAACGCAGTTAGACGAGGTGATTGCATTTCTGACTGACGAAAGAAGAGTTTGGAAAATTAAGAACAATCATAAGGTAAACTTCTCTGCCTCAATGTTAAATGCACCCTCCAAGGCATGACACTTCTAGTTCTGCACAACTTCTTCCTTGAAATCATCTTAGTGATGTTCTTGAATTCCTGCATTCAACAGACGAAGAATATAAATATTGGATCTATAATTTATAAGAATATTTCTTCTAGAGGTGCAACTACTGGAGGATTAGGTTTCTCTGCCTTTATTTTTACTTTATGTAAGCAATCAAGAGTAGAAAATAAGCGTTGGAAAGAACAAAGAAGAACAAAGAAGAACAAATACAACCTCTTAAACCAATTACTAGAACCAATGTTCAAGTTTATGAATTGCATGCTGGAATGAGATCTAAGGGAGGAAGTTCAAATTTTCCTTCTACCTTTACCTCCAGACTAACTACTGCTCAATCTTCAGCCACTCTAGAAGATCTTCACAGTGATTATGAGGCTTTGACATTGACATAGCATATATCCAAGATAAAGTGACTAATATCGATTATATTATTGATTATGTCTAGAGATACTTGAAACTCAAACACGACTATGATACGAGTTTCAATACATCTCAGGTAAGTTTTCTGCAAGGAGATCATAATGTTCAGTTTCCACCAGGTCCTCCATTTCCGGACTATCACCCACAAGACTATATGGAAGAGGAAGAGACTAATGAGAAGACAGAAGGATAATGAGGATTAGAATCTTTGTTTTGTTATCGTATGTTTCGTTTCTTTAGTTTTGATAGATGTTCTGAACTATTTAGTGTAGAAATTGTTGTTATGGATTTGTTGCAATTTAGATTTATTGTTGTTTATTGCTTATACTGCTTGTTGATTGTGTTACTGCACTACTGTTGTTTTACTCTACTACCGTTGTTATGCATGTTTTGTTTAAAAACTCATATACTTAGCAATTTCTTCTTGTTATATTCATGTTAATTAAACTCTACTGTTGTTGTATACCTGCTTCCAATACGTACATATTTTCATGTTAAACCCTTTTTATAAAAATCATTTTTAAAATTTTCTTCATGCTTCTATATTTTCTGTTATAAATGTTTTAACATATTAAGAAAAAATTAAGTTTGGGGGAGGGAGAAAAACTTTTGAAAAATATAATTTTATTTGTCCTTAGAATCTATATTCAAAGAAAATATCATTTTAAAATTAATATGAGTTATGTAGTGTTATTTTTAGAGAACTTTTTTTTATTCTATAGATGTTGTGGTAAACTTAAGTAAATTTTTATTAATAAAGATTAGTTCTACGAATTACGATATTAAATAAATAAGAATAGAGATATGATTTTATTATTTAAAGTAAAAAAGAAATTGTATTTTTAAAATACTGAGGATCTTAGATCTATAATATAAAGAATTGAGACTCTATAAGAAATTATTTTTTAAAACTGATACAAATTATACGGAAAAAAAAAGTTATGAGTTTTTAACTTTAAGAGAATGATAGTGAAATTCAAAATCATTAAAAGTTGATCAAGATATCGTAATCCTCACTGAGAAAGATAAGAAATGATTGAAAATAATCCTTAAAGTAAAAAAGAAAAGGAAAGAATAAAAAGAAAAGAGAAAAAAAGAAAAAAAAAAGTATATAGGAAACAAAGGAGAAGCTTGAGGAGGTGTCTAATTAAAAATTAGTTTCACTTTAATCATTTTAAAGAATGCGACTTTATTACAGTTCTGAGCTTTTATTTTCTTACAGTATTAATTACCTTTACTAGCATAGTTCTATCAAATCCTATCTGTTATTTTTTTGAAACTCCTATGTTTCTCAAATTACAATTAATTTTTGAAATGAATAAAAAAATTAGAATTTCTAGACTTGATTACAAAATATTCTTATGTCTTATTTCTAACCTAAATAACTAAGATTTTCTTAAAGTCATGACTACCACGATTATAGGACAAAACTATAGAGGTATTTCAAGAAACCCATTACCACATACTAAAATATTTTATTTTTCAAAAGAGATAAGTTACTTAAGGATAAGTAGCAATTAAGTTTGAGTGATTATAACATACCTAAAATATGTTACTTTTATTTGCACAATTAATAACTATTTTTAATGATATTGCACTTTAATGAAAGAAATTTTTAATATTTTTAGTTGTAGGTACACTAAATGGAGCAAATTGGAGTCAAATGAAGCAAAAAGATCAATGTTGATCTAGCGCATGGGCACCAGACAACAGAGAGCTTGGTGCCTATGTGTCAGGATCAAGCGCCTAGGCGCCAAAGGCGGTTATCTAGAAGATTCATTGAATGTGAAAGAATTTTGAAGAGGTACTTTAAGAAACTCTTGGGGATTTTGAGAGCACTATTTAAAGAGACTTCTGGAGATTCAATGGAGAGATTTTCGGAGGAGAAGGGAGTCTTTTGTAGAGAAGTGGATTCTTCCTATAGAGGAGAAAGTCTTGGAGGCCTGCTTGGACTTGGAGGAGAAGAGAAGAAGTGAGAGATATTTTCTTCACTACAATTCAAGGTAAGTTTGGAGTGGAATTGTAATAAGACTAAGTGATTTAAATGAATTAGTAGGATTGCTTGAGAAGGAGTTCAAAGATAAGTTGTGTACTTTATTTATTTTTACTTAGTCTTGTCTTGTAAGTTTTTATTTATATATAAATCCATGTGTTATTTCTTTCTCATGAGATCTGGGTAGTTCATTTTATCTATATCCTTGCAATGAGAAATAATTATGTATAGGAGTGTAGTTTAGTAGTTCTTTTAAAATTTCATAGATTGTGATGATTCAGACTATATGCTTAATTTACTTATTGATCTAGCCAATTGGTTTGTTAAAATTTGTTGTAAAACATTATGACCCGAAATGGGCTATGTTCCCACATAGTAAGAATCACATTTAGCCTCATGGATGAGAATGTAGTCCCTGAGGTTAAGTGCAGATAAATAAGGAAATAAGTTTCGATAGGAGTAAAATTAGAAATTTTATGGTGACAGACTAAAACCCCCAATTTGGTCCAGATATTCAGAAATTAAAGCGAGATGTTAATCCTCAGGTGAGGGAAATTGGGAACTCTAAAGTAAGAGCTAGTATTTTTTCAACCTAACCGCGGGTTTAGGGATCAAACTCTGGATCCTCCAATTTTTTTTATGCACTCGAGACGATAAAGAATATAATTACTCTTATTTGGCACAAAACCTTAATTATATTTAAAATTATTTTTCCTACATAATTCTAAATTCATTGCAAGAGGAAGGATGTTTTATACAAATTTGAACCTTTCATATATTGTTAGTTTAGATTAGTGGTAACTTTACATTTTAAAACCTTTTTGAATTGTCTTACATTTACATTTTCCAATTGCTAAGCATTCTTAGCATTTCTTTTAATTCTATAGGATTAGATACTACACAAAAACTTGCAATTATTTAAAATATAAGTTTACTACAATTAAAAAGAAGACTTTATTAAAGTCAATTTTATAAAAGTTTTGTCTATCTTCGTGAGATCAATGCTGGAGTTTTTAAAGAAAATCATATATTACTGGAAACAATGCGTATACTTGCGTAGTACTCATAGTGTGTAAATCATTTTTATCATATTTATATATAATTTAATTTTGCACAATAGCCGCTGAATATAAATTTGGTTAAGCTATTAGTCATATTTCTGAACTTAAATAATTGCGTAATTGCGGGTCGGGCAGTCATCAACTAACACCAAGGCCCATACAAAATTAAAATGCCTTTGACACCGAAACCAAGCTTCCAAGTTTTCAATTAGGATATAAGTCTCACCTACAAGTATTTTATGGATGCAAACACCGTCCTACTCAATTAGGTTGGCATGATGCCAACAATATCATCAAAACAAGCTTAGAATTTGGATCTTCCCCAACAGTAAGATTTNGTCATGTAGCCAATTAATTTTTTTAAAAAATACTACTCATCTCTAAATAAATAAATAAATATATATATATATATGTATAATGAGTAGTATTTCAAGCCTAAACGAGTCAAACACGAACGAACAAATATTTTTTCATGTTCAGCTCATTAACATAGTGAATGAGTCGAACACGAATATTTTAACGAGCTAAACACGAGCTGTTAGCGAACAACGAGCCGTTTTGACAGCCCTACTCTGTACCTGTTGTCAAATGTTCCGTACTATGAGTATTCTTCATTCGAGATTACTGAAACACAGTTGGACGAGGTGATTGCAATTCTGACTGACGGAAGAAGAGTTTGGAAAATTAAGAACAATCATAAGGTAAACTTCTCTGTCTCAATGTTAAATGCACCCTCCAAGGCATGACACTTCTAGTTCTGCACAAGTTCTTCCTACAAATCATCTTAGTGATGTCCTTGAATTTCTGCATTCAACAGACGAAGAATATAAATATTGTATCTATAATTTATAAGAATATTTCTTCTAGAGGTGCAACTACTGGAGGATTAGGTTTCTCTGCCTTGAATTTTACTTTATGTAAGCAATCAAGAGTAGAAAATAAGCGTTGGGAAGAACAAAGAAGAACAAATACAACCTCATAAACCAATTACTAGAACCAATGTTCAAGTTTATGAATTGCATGCTGGAATGAGATCTAGGGGAAGAAGTTCAGATATTCCTTCTACCTTTACCTCCAGACAAACTATTGTTCAATCTTCAGCCACTCTAGAAGATCTTCACAGTGATTATCAGGCTTTGACATTGACATAGCATATATCCAAGATAAAGTGACTAATATCGATTCTAATATTGATTATGTTCAGAGATACTTGAAACTCAAACACGACTATAATACGAGTTTCAATACATCTCAGGTAAGTTTTCTGCAAGGAGATCATAATGTTCAGTTTCCACCAGGTCCTCCATTTCCGGACTATCACCCACAAGACTATATGGAAGAGGAAGAGACCAATGAGAAGACAGAAGGATAATGAGGATTAGTATCTTTGTTTTGTTATCGTATGTTTCGTTTCTTTAGTTCTGAGAGATGTTCTGAACTATTTAGTGTAGAAATTGTTGTTATGGATTTGTTGCAATTTGGATTTATTGTTGTTTATTGTTTATACTGCTTGTTATTTGCGTTATTGCACTACTAGTTGTTTTACTCTACTACCGGTGTTATGCATGTTTTGTTTAAAAACTCATATACTTAGCAATTTTTTCTTGTTATATTCATGTTAATTAAACTCTACTGTTGTTGTATACCTGCTTCTAATACGTACATACTTTCATGTTAAACCCTTTTTATAAAAATCATTTTTTAAATTTTCTTCATGCTTCTATATTTTCTGTTATAAATGTTTTAACATATTAAGAGAAACTAAGTTTAGGAGAGGGAGAAAAACTTTTGAAAAATATAATTTTATTTGTCCTTAGAATCTATATTCAAAGAAAATATCATTTTAAAATTAATATAGGGTATGTAGTGTTATTTTTAGAGAACTTTTTTTTTATTCTATAGATGTTGTGGTAGTCTTAAGTAAATTTTTAATAATAAAGATTAGTTCTACGAATTATGATATTAAGTAAATAAGAATAAAAATATGATTTTATTATTTAAAGTAAAAAAGAAATTGTATTTTAAAAATACTGAGGATCTTAGATCTATACTATAAAGAATTGAGACTCTATAAGAAATTGTTTTTTAAAACTGATACAAATTATACGGAAAAAAAATGTTATGAGTTTTTAACTTTAAGAGAATGATAGTGAAATTCAAAATCATTAAAAGTTGATCAAGATATAGTAATCCTCACTGAGAAAGAAAAGAAATGATTGAAAATAATCCTCAAAGTAAAAAAAAAAATGAAAGGATAAAAAGAAAAGAGAAAAAAAGAGAAAAAAAGTATATAGGAAACAAAGGAGAAGCTTGAGGAGGTGCCTAATTAAAAATTAGTTTCACTTTAATCATTTTAAAGAAAGCGACTTTATTACAGTTCTGAGCTTTTATTTTCTTACAGCATTAGTTTACATTTACTAGCATAGTTCTCTCAAATTCTATTTGTTATTTTTTTGAAACTCCTATGTTTCTCAAATTACAATTAATTTTTGAAATGAATAAAAAAATTAGAATTTCTAGGCTTGATTACAAAATATTCGTATGTCTTATTTCTAACCTAAATAACTAAGATTTTCTTAAAGTCATGACTGCTACGATTATAGGACAAAACTATAGAGGTATTTCAAGAAACCCATTACCACATACTAAAATATTTTATTTTTCAGAAGAGATAAGTTACTTGAGCATAAGTAGCAATTAAGTTTGGGGGATTATAACATGCCTAAAATATGTTACTTTTATTTGCACAATTAATAACTATTTTTAATGATATTGCACTTTAATAAAAGAAATTTTTAATGTTTTTAGTTGTAGGTAAACTAAATGGAGCAAATTGGAGTCAAATAAAGCAAAAAGGTCAATGTTGATCTAGCGCATAGGCACCAGACAACAGAGAGCTTGGTGCCTATGTGTCAGGATCTAGCGCATAGATGCCAAAGGCGGTTATCTAGAAGATTTATTGAATGTGGAAGAATTTTGAAGAGGTGCTTGAAGAAACTCTTGGGGATTTTGATAGCACTATTTAAAGAGACTTCTGGAGATTCAATGGAGAGATTTTCGGAGGAAAAGGGAGTCTTTTGTAGAGAAGTGGATTCTTCCTATAGAGGAGAAAGTCTTGGAAGCCTGCTTGGACTTGGAGGAGAAGAGAAGTGAGAGATATTTTCTTCACTACAGCTCAAAGTAAGTTTGGAGTGGAATTGTAATAAGACTAAGTGATTCAAATGAATTAGAAGGATTGCTTGAGAAGGGGTTCAAAGATAAGTTGTGTACTTTATTTAATTTTCTTAGTCTTGTCTTGTAAACTTTTATTTATATATAAATCCATGTGTTATTTCTTTCTCATGAGATCTGAGTAGTTCATTTTATCTATATCCTTGCAATGAGAAATAATTATGTATAGGAGTGTAGTTTAGTAGAAGTTCTTTTAAAATTTCATAGATTGTGATGATTCAGACTATATGCTTAATTTACTTATTGATCTAGCCAATTGGTTTGTTAAAATTTGTTGTAAAATATTATGATCAGAAATGGGCTATGTTCCAACATAGTAAGAATCACATTTAGCCTTATGGATATGAATGTAGTCCCTAAGGTTAACTGCAGATAAATAAGGAAATAAGTTTTGATGGGAGTAAAATTAGAGATTTTATGGTGACAGACTAAAACCTCCAATTTGGTCCAGATGTTCGGAAACTAAAGCGAGATGTTAACCCTCAGGTGAGGGAAAGTGGGAACTCTAAAGTAAGAGCTAGTATTTTCTCAACCTAACCGCGGGTTTAGGGACCAAACTCTGGATTATCCAATGTTCTTTATGCACTCGAGAGGATAAAGAATATAATTACTCTTATTTGGCACAAAACCTTAATTATATTTAAAATTATTTTTCCTACATAATTCTAAATTCATTGCAAGAGGAAGGATGTTTTATACAAATTTGAACCTTTCATATATTGTTAGTTTAGAGTAGTGGTAACTTTACATTTTAAAATCTTTTTGAATTGTCTTACATTTACATTTTCCATTTGCTAAGCATTCTTAGCATTCCTTTTAATTCTATAGGATTAGATACTACACAAAAACTTGCAATTATTTACAATATAAGTTTACTACAATTAAAAAGAAGACTTTATTAAAGTCGATTTTATAAAAGTTTTGTCTATCTTCGTGAGATCAATGCTGGAGTTTTTAAAGAAAATCATATATTACTTGAAACAATGCGTATACTTGCGTAGCATTCATAGTGTGTAAATCATTTTTATCATATTTATATAATATTTAATTTTGCACAATAGCCGCTGAATATAAATTGGGTTAAGCTATTGGTCATATTTCTGAACTTAAATAATTGAGTAATTGCGGGTCGGGTAGTCACCAACTAACACCAAGGCCCATACAAAATTAAAATGCCTATGACACCGAAACCAAGCTTCCAAGTTTTCAATTAGGATATAAGTCTCACCTACAAGTATTTTATGGATGCAAAACCGTTCTACTCAATTAGGTTGGCATGATGCCAACAATATCATCAAAACAAGCTTAGAATTTGGATCTTCCCCAACATTAAGATTCAACTTTGGCACAAGTTTGTAATAAATATATGAATCCAATCAATTTATTGAACTTCCAAAGGTTTTAAGCCCCAACTCCAAATTATTTAACAAGTTCCCATCCTAATAGACACCTCAAATTAACCAAAAGTTCAAAATTCAATCCAGCTCTCATGCTAATAAGCCTATTAATCCAAAATTAAATCAACCGAAATCCAACATATATCTTAGATATGCTTCTTTGAGTCAAATTAAAACTAATAAATAACAAATGATGAAGACACATCTCAAAGGTTTAAACCCCTTATTAGCCATTTATATTAACCTTTAATTCATAATCAGCCATGGACATGACTTAGAAACATTTAATAAAATTGAGATGACAAAACTTTTGTGAAAGGTAAAAATTAATATCAATCACAAAACTACTACTTCAAGACACCTCCACCAACATTTGCTCAATATCCCTAAGTTGTGGCAAAAAATAGTTGCTAGTCAAGTTCTGTATTTATTAGAGCATAAAGCCCTCTCATATTCATAGTTGGGATCAGTAGTACAGCCAAGATAACGATATCATACTACCTCAATATAATTTTTCACCATTCCTCTAACTATGCCACACCAAATTAAATTCAAACATTAGCACTCAATCTGAACCTATATTAACCTAAGCACCCACCTTAATCTAGAATGCTCTCTCATGATCGTGCAAGCTCATAAACCATGAGACTTGAACCCACCCTTATAATCAAAAAAGCCCTAATTCAAGACCAAAGAAATCTAGTTTAACCAAATCAATATATAAGAAGCAGAACAGTTATCAAGTCTCTCATTATTTTGAGGAGGCACAAGAAAAACATATTTTTCCCCACAGAATAGATTTTTGACCGCTCCATTGAGGAGACTGCTCTCTCCATCTTTGGGTGGGTTGCTTAAGACTCCAATTGCCAATGCTCAATGAAACTTTGAATACAGTGAAAGTCGATTCATAGTATTAGTGGTCATTATATAATTTAAGTTACTCAACATAAATAGTCATGTGACCTTCAGTAGGATGCATCAAAGTACAAACTGTGCCAACATTTAACGAGAAATCTATTTACAACATAAGTTCCATCACTTCACCACAAAAAANATTCAAGACCAAAGAAATCTAGTTTAACCAAATCAATATATAAGAAGCAGAACAGTTACCAAGTCTCTCATTATTTTGAGGAGGCACAAGACAAACGTATTTTCTCCCACAGTGAATAGATTTTTGACCGCTCCATTGAGGAGACTGCTCTCTCCATCTTTGGGTGGGTTGCTTAAGACTCCAATTGCCAATGCTCAATGAAACTTTGAATACAGTGAAAGTCGATTCATAGTATTAGTGGTCATTATATAATTTAAGTTACTCAACATAAATAGTCATGTCACCTTCAGTGTGGTGCATCAAAGTACAAACTGTGCCACCATTTAACGAGAAATCTATTTGCAACATAAGTTCCATCACTTCACCAAAAAAATTTCGAGTTCAGTATTTCAAATCAACTAACGCTGACTTCTTGTTTTTTGTCTTTTCATAGATACCATCAAAATCTAAAAAGCAATGACATCTGGACATAATGTTATAACTGTGAAGCTTAAGAAAAGTTCAATTGTATAGCTCCCACATGCTATCATCAATGTTGATGCCATTGGACTACCCATAGATACGATATCATCCCTAAAGTGGTAAGATTTATCACGAACACCTAGGTAATTGAAGCTGCACCAAGAGAGCTCTGACAAAACAAGCCGTTAAAATCGGCCACTAGTGGACATCTTCCAATTAAAAGGAGCCTAACGTGATCATTCTGAGTGAACCAATATGTTGACAACCAAGTTTCCAAAACAATTGTTGTAGATACTAAGGTTGTTCCTGAAAGGATTCGAACTTCTCAAAACTCAACTATCGCAACAACCCTAATTAAGAGGGCTTTCAAGCCAAATATCAAATCTGCAATAGTTGCCCTAAAATGGCATGAGCTGACCCAAAAGCCAGTGATTTGGCCAATGCATGCAAAATAACCTTTAGTAAAGCTACTCAACAAAATTTTCTCTAAAAACAATAGAGAATGACCGGGCAAACTAACATAAGCACAGTGGTCTTGCAATGATATAAAAGGATAAGAAAACTTTTAGAAAATATANGTGATTTGGCCAATGCATGCAAAATAACCTTTAGTAAAGCTACTCAACAAAATTTTCTCTAAAAACAATAGACTAACATAAGCACAGTGGTCTTGCAATGATATAAAAGGATAAGAAAAGTTTTAGAAAATATCTAATTCTGAACCTATCAAAAAGATCTACAACGCTTTTCAGGATGAATCAATTATGTTGAGGCGTTTATCAAAAATCTTGTTGAATTAAGAGCCCCTTTACAAAAGAAGTTACGAAAAAATATAGCTTGGTCCAAGAATGAAAAAGACTAAAAAATTTTACAGCAAATTAAAAACTTATGTAAAAATACTCCAAAATTACATTTACCTATACTTGCNGAAGTTACGAAAAAATATAGCTTGGTCCAAGAATGAAAAAGATTAAAAAATTTTACAGCAAATTAAAAACTTTTGTAAAAATACTCCAAAATTACATTTACCTATACTTGGTGACTATTTAATTATAGAAACTGACAGTTCTGAATTAGCTTGAGGAGTAATCTTAAGAGTTCGACGTAATGAGACTGAACTTTTGTGCATATACAACTCAAAACATAAACAACTAGCGACAACAGCAACAACAACAACAACAAAGAATTAATCCCACTACGTGGGGTCGGCTACATGAACTCTTTTTTTCCATTGCGTCCTATTAGTGTCATATTTTCATTTAGTTCTAATAAATTAAGATCATTTTTTTATACAATAAGCCCAAATCTTCTTAGCTCTACCTCTGCCTTTCATACCATAAGTCGAATATAAAACATCTATTTTCCTAAAAGGAACATCAGNTAATTATAGAAACTGACAGTTCTGAATTAGCTTGAGGAGTAATCTTAAGAGTTCGACGTAATGAGACTGAACATTTGTGCAGATACAACTCAAAACATAAACAACTAGCGACCACAATAACAACAATAACAAAGAATTAATCCCACTACGTGGGGTCGGCTACATGAACTCTTTTTCTCCATTGTGTCCTATTAGTGTCATATTTTCATTTAGTTCTAATAAATTAAGATCATTTTTTATACAATAAGCCCAAATCTTCTTAGCTCTTCCTCTGCATTTCTTACCATAAGTCGAATATAAAACATCTACTTTCCTAAATGGTCGAAGTTTAATGTGACCAAACCATCTAAGACGACTCTCTCTAATTTTGTCTGTCACTGGAGCTATACCAACACTATCATAAAGATACTCATTTCACATTGTCTCTAAGTGTAAAGCCACTCATCCACCTAATCATTCTCATCTCGACAGCACTAAACTTAGTATTATGCTTCTCTTTTAAAGGCCAACATTCAGCGCCATAGAGCATTGCAGGTCCCACCACCATCTTATAAAATTTTCCATTCAGTCTAAGAGATACTTTTTTATCACAAAAAAGGCCCGAAGCATTCCTCCACTTCAACCAACCAACTTTAATTCTACTATTAACATCTTCATCTATATCACCATCGCTTTGAACAACAGACCCGAGATATCTAAATCATTCACATACTTTAATAACTTGACCACGCANGAGTTTACTAAGCCATGAAACTCTGAAATCTACTAAAAATTTCCACATTTCAATTTGGATATGATGAGGTCCTGCAGACTTTCCACCATTAGTATTCTTTAAAGCCTCATCAACTTCTTTTTACTAATGCAACGGTAAAAATGAAACGTTTTATTAATATTAA
Organism: Phalaenopsis hybrid cultivar; assembly: GCA_002079205.1. NCBI lineage: Eukaryota > Viridiplantae > Streptophyta > Magnoliopsida > Asparagales > Orchidaceae > Phalaenopsis > Phalaenopsis hybrid cultivar. The sequence goes on along the minus strand of JXCR01128641.1, from coordinate 10,552 downwards.
CGATATTAAGATCACTAAGATCGATCATATTTTCATAAACTTCATTAAAGAATTTATCAAAATAACTCACTCATCTATGTTGAACATCTTTTTCTAAGAAAAACGTTTTTTGATATTCATCTTTAATACACTTTACTTGAGTTAGATCTTTACTTTTATTTTCTCTTTGTTTGACTAGTAAATACATATTTTTCAACTTCCTTAGTATCTAATCCGTTATAAAAATCACTAAAACCAGAATTTTTAGCATCACAGGCTGTTATTTTAAAATTTCTGCAGGTCATTTGATATTTTTCTCAGTTTTCTAAGCTTTACATTTAAACCAATTTTTATAACATATCCTTATATTTATCTTTTCTTGCACATTATTATTACACCGCCAATTATTTTTATTTATAGAAATTTTTTTCTTTTGATTCTCCGAGTACATTTTTTGCTACTTGTTTAACAGTATTTATTACTTTATCTCACATAACATTCGCTTCTTCATGAACATTCAAATTTTGAAATCATGAATTTTACTCATAAAATTAATCTTATTTATTTATTACGCTTTTCCATCTAATTTTACGATGATGAATCCTAGTATTATTTATTTTACAACTCTTCATCTTAAAATCTATAACTAACAATCGATGTTGGGTACTTAAATCCTCGCATAGAATGACCTTGCAATATTTACAATCTTGACGATCTCTTCTTCTCATAATAAAATAATCAATTTGTGTTTTATTGGATCCATTCTTATGAGTAATAAAATACTCATCTCTTTTCTTGAATAAAGTATTAGTAATAACAAAATCATACGCTAAAGCAAAATCTAATATTGTTCTACCCTCTTCATTAGTCACTCCAAAACTGTAGTCATCACGAGTATTTCTGAAATCTTCTACCACTCTACCGATATGATCATTTAAATCTCCTTCAAATTGAAAAAGAGTTTAACATACAACTAACGAACAAAACTATCATATTAATAAAAAAAAGTTATTAGCAATAAAAAAGGCAATTAAGAAATTTGAAATATTCATGAATGAAACATTTTTAATTAAAATAGATAATAAGACTGTTATTTTATTTATTAAAAGAAAAATAGTAGATTCTTTGCCTAATAAAAGATTAATAAGATAAAAAAGTTGATTTTTTTGCTACACTTTTGATATAGAATATATCGAAAGAAAAAAAAATGCTCTTGTTGATATTCTGACACTTGAATTATGCAAGAAATAAATACAGATAATGAAAGATTGAAAATTTGTGATAAAGTTGGAAAGACCGATAATAAGTCAAATCCAGAGTTGAACAATTATTAGAAATTCTTGAATTACAAATTTAAAAATTAGAATGTAAGATTTTTTACGACAATAACATTCTAAAGAAATTATTGAAAGTTAAAAAATTATTTGAATAGAGAAATTTAGGATGATGAATTACCTTCAATAACTGAATTACGAAAAATGCGAGATTTTAGAAATCTCAAAATTACAAAGACTGCCCCTTCAAGTACTGAATTACAAGATTTTATAGATGTCAGAACTACAAACGAAGCACTCACTTCTTCAATAAAATATATTCATATACTAAGATATTTGTACATTAGTTAACTATACTAATAGTATTACAAAGATATTTGTACATTAGTTAACTCTACAAAGAGTATTACAGAGATATCTGATGAATTGCAACAATTATCCGGCTATGAGGAGAGAATTAATTCTCAAATTTATTTTCATACGGTATGAAAATTTCAGGTTGTATACATATACGAGAACACAGATTCTAAAATTACTTTTGAATTATATAAATGTGGCTTAATACGCATGATTTATTTACAAAATAAAAATCTTCTAAAAAAATTACCAAAACAAGATAGTGATACCGTGAAAACATTTCACTTGGTTGGCAAGTATTGGAATATTTATATAAATTATATCAAATTTATCCTGAACCAAGAGAAAGAATTATTTTATTCATACATATTATAAATAGTAGAAAGTTTTATACTCCAAAATAAAAATCTATGGAAGTATTATCTGAAAAATGTAAGACTAATGATTTATACTAAATTTGGGTTGAAATTAAAAAATTAAATCCAACCAACATCTGGGTCTATCATTTGTTCAGAACAATTATTCATATACGGTCATTGCAAACAACCGACGCACAAAAAACATGAAGTAATGTACAACAAATGGGTTTTTATGCTTAACAAATATGTTGTAGCAGCTAGCAAGAAAGTCAAAGAATTATTCTGTCAAAAATTAAAAAAAGAAAAAATAAATACATGTATATATTGCCAGAAGAGAGATACGCTAAAAGGGATAAGAGAAAAACTCGACACCATAAATAATAAAAGCTAGCTGTAAAGCAAAGAATTATCTCCACCAATCAAATTATTGAAAATACTTTTTTCCGATAAATTATTCTCTATCAGGCCCACTTATTAAAAACTTTATGTCAAAGCTTATCTTAAGGGAATCAACTTTATGACAGCTTATCAGAAAAGAATTTTTTAGCTCACTCGTTACAATTAATAAAGTTATGTTGCGAATAATGGAAGTCATTAGTCATGACGAATAATGATGTCCTTTCCGGCCTTTTCTTTTTCTTCACTTTTCCTCTTGTAATCTAATTATGTGTGTCTGTCAGTGCGGCTAAATAAAGACTTCTCGACTCATATGTTTTATGTATATTATAAAGTATGTAAGGTTAACATGTTTTTATTTGTTGTTTATAATAACACTATGTTATTTTGTTTCTACATCTACTAGCTATGTTTAGTGTAGGATACGAAATAAAACTGTGTTTTGCATCTCTGAAGTGATTATATATGGTCGTGGTCAGTTAAGAAACTAGATAATCTTGTTGAGCCCTAATTTTCTCTAGAAAATCACGAAGAAAAGTACAATATGAACCGGAGATGTTAAGATAAAACCCTAGAATAAGAAGAACCAACGTGAAATAATATTAAGATAAACTCTCAATTGGAAGCATGATTAACCCAAGTAATTCATAACATACAGAAGATAGAATAGAATGAAAAATAATATAAATAAATTAGAAGTAGAAATAAAAAAATATGAAAACAAAAGTCAAAAATAATATTAGAGATATAGAAGAACTAGAATACAAAATAAGATACTACAATAAACAAACCGAGATATCAAAAAAATAGAAGATAATATATGAACATTTCTTAGAAGATCAAATAGAAAAATAAAATTATCTAATAAAAAAACCGAGACATTGAAGACAAAAAATGGTATCCGAGCTTGATGATCAGAAGACTGAAGCATACAAATGTTTAAAGCATAACAATTGCTTTTGCATACCTTCTTGGTCTTATGAATATTTTTGTTCTTCTTATGAAATCCAATTAAAAGAAAAAAAAGAATTAAAAAGATGCTTACTTTTAAAAGAACTTAAAACGGATAAATTTTCTGATATATCTGATAAATTTGACGTTGAATAAATTTTATCTAGAATAAGAATTTAATAGAATTTGTGAATTATTATAGATAAATATAAAGAATAAACAATTAGAAGTCTTTCCAAAAGAACAAATTTTTCATATTAAAACTTCTTTTAGAAATTCAAATGAATGGATCATACTCAACTACATGATCTTAAAACAACTAGAGTTAAGTTTATACTTTGAAGATATATTTAACGACCAACGAGTTAATCTATGTAATTAAACCAAAATCAGTTAGAAAACATTAAACTCTTTAAGAATATAATCAAATCTTGATATAAAAAAATAGCATACACAAAAGGCAACACTGATATACACGAATTAGGAATAAGACTAATTAAAAATCAACAAATACTAAATAGCAACATAGCAACAACAGCTATTCTTGTTGAATGATGTAATCTAGAAAAATTCTCCTCCAGTCTTGATATTCTCGGATAGACGAATCAAAATAAACATAATTCCCAAAGAAATATACAAGTAGCTATTCATATTAATGAAATCATTTCAGCAGAAGAACCCTCACCCACTGAAAATAAAATAAAAGATTTAATTAATGTTCTAACAAACACCAAATCATGAATAGTCCCATTAAATATTTTTCTGTAAATACTCCCCGACCCCTTCAAATAATTTGTCTTTAGGAAACCCTATTGAATCTAATTCTAATGAAGCAAGTAGAAGCCATAATAATAGTTCTTATGCACATTACATACCAACAAGTATAAAATGAATCTCTACTCCAAGATCAAATCAATCAGGATCAAAGATCCAAAATTATATAGTTGAACCCATTAGTGGACACATAATAATTTTAAATATTATTTGCTTCAAAAATATCAATGAAATAATAGATAAATTGGTAATAGAAAATATATTAGCTATTAATATATTTAATTAAAAAGGCGAAGAAGCCTATAAATTTTTGGAGCATACACTAATCAAAATTGCGAAGATATGGTTTCTTGGATTAAAAGATAGTTAAAAACAAAGTATTAGAGAAACATGTTTAGGAGAAAGAATTATTAGTACACCTGGCAAATGACCAAGTATTTATGGAGATTTTATAAAAAATTAATTCTTATGATATAACATTATATACACTATCAAAGTTGAAAAACAAAAATATCAATCAGATCTTGCAAAACAAGAAATAACAAATGTCATCTATTAAAATAAATGTTGGAAATCAATCCTTCAATCATTGGTATCCCAAAATCCAAAAAGTTTTCATCCATTGAAAAAAATCATTTTTTGTTTAGTAAGATATGCTGATATTTTTGTTTTTATGCTTCGGTAGTATATTTAATTTTATATCCTAAAATTTCACTTTTTATAAATCACCATAAATACTTCATCATTTGTAAGGTGTACTAATAATTCTTTCTCCTAAACAAGTATCTCTAATATTTTGTTTTTTACGATCATTTAATCCATGAAACTCTTTCTTCGCAATTCCAGTTAATGTATTTTTCAAAAACCTTTAGGCATTTTCGCCTTTTAAATTATAATTATATATAGTTAAACTATTTTCTATTACCCATTTATATATTATTTCATTGATATTTTTGAAGCAGTCAATATTAAAAAGATATCGTGTCCACTAATGGGTTCAGATATATGATTTTTGACATTTGATCCTGATTAATTCGATGTTGGAGTAGGGATTCATTTTATACTTTGTGGTTGGTAATGTGCATAAAAACTATTATTGTGACTTGCATTAGATATAGATTGAATAGATTTTTCTAAAGACAAATTGTTTGAAGGGGGTCGGAGTATCTATAGAAGGATAATTAATAGAAGTATTCATGAATTGGTGTTCTGTTAGAACATTAATTAAATCATTTATTTTATTTTCAGTTGAAGTGGGATCCTCTGCTGAATTGATTTCATTAATACAAATAGCTCCCTGTATATTTCATTGGAAAGACTATACCTGGAGACTATTTAATTATACTTAGTATAGTTTCAGAGGGTTCTTTTAGTTCATATTAGAACTGTAATTTCTTACTCTAATACTTATTATAGTTTCAAAGGAATCTTTTATAATTGAAAACAAGTATCACCTAAAAATTCTACTACTTGTAATTTCTTAATCTTTTATTTCATAGTAAAACTACTCGAGTCATCATTGTTCAGTTAGAGAGGGTTCTTCTACTGAAATGCTTTAACAAATATGAATAACTCCTTGTATATTTTCATCTAAAGACTTGATTATTTCTTAATCCTCGGCTTAATAACTCTTTTAATTGGCTATTGATGAAAACAATTGTGATTATCAAAAATTCTTTTATGATATTCTAGTTGAAGATCGATTGTTATATTTAGATATGTATTTCTATAAATTACCAGAACCATATAATATTTGATGAAGTCAAGAATTTATAAAATTACATCCAGATGATGTCACTCTAGATAGTAAAATACAATATGCTATTGAGATATTAGCTGAAGCATGTCAGCACCAGGATTTACATAGACAAAATAAACAATATAAATAATTTTTATGTTTTGAAAAATCAAATTTAGTTCGTCAATAATGAGGCTGCTCCTCTTCTCATAACAATTGTAATTGCTCTGTAAAAAATAAAAAAAAAGAAATTCTTTAAGAAAATACTGAAAAGATATTTTAATCATAATAAAAGAACTTTTAGAAAAAAGGATAAAAAAACTAACAATAATACAAATACTAAAATAGTCAAGATTAGTAAATGTTGGATTTGTATATAGGAAGGACACTATGAAAATAGATGTCCCCAAAAAACTAAAGTTATGTAAAATTTGTAGCAATTATAAATGAATATGATTTAAAACCAATTTTCAATTATTCCAACATAGATAGTGAAGAAGATCTTTATGTGTTATCAGAAACTGAAAAAAAAAAACTTAGGGTCTGTTTGACGCAGCTGCAGCTTCTCAACTTTAACTTAGAGTCTGTTTGGCGCAGCTGCAGCTTCTCAACTTTTCAGCTGCAGCTGCGCTACCCCAGGAAGCTGCTGCGGGGAAGCTGCTTCCTAAAAGCTGATTGTCTGTTTGTTGCAGCTGTGTGAAAATAGCTGTGAAGCAGCTGTCTCTGGAAATATGACCATTCTGTCCTCATTTAGTGAAATATAAAAATACATAAGACTTGAGTGATATGTATCTAAATGCAACCCCGCCCTCATCTATAAAAAAAAGGAATATGTATTTTTTCATGCATATTTCTAAAGACCTTAAATGTAAATATGAAAGTTAGGTGTCGAATTTGCAAATACATAAGAATTGTGTGCTACGTTTGTATTGAAGTACCTACATCACTTCTTAGCCCTCCCAAAACAAACATCATCTCACACCAGCATTAGAAACAGCTATAGAATCAGCAGTAAACCAATAGTAGAAACTACAGTATTCCGAACAGAAAATACTGCAATATTCAAGACAAGAGATTCAAAAGGGTCCGCAAGTGAAACAACGGGCGTACCAGAAAAACCTTCTTCCCTTTCCTCCTCAAATTTCAGCTTCTATAAATCTCACAGGCATGAAACAGAGGAAAAATGGGATACGAGATTCTGGAGCCTATAGGAAAAATGGGAAAATTACAGCAAAACAATCAACCTAAGCAAATATCAAAAATGGTTGAAATACAACGATTCGTCTCTGTCCCATCTAATAGAACACCCTAAAAAAATAACTTTTCTTACCAGTGCGAAGAGAAGAAGAAGCGCTACGAAGTGTAGGGAACTTGTGAGAAGACGAGGAAGAGGATGGGTAGCGTGAGATAAGTCGGAGAGGAGGAATCCGTGGGAGAAGTGGAGGAGAAGAAATTTTAGATTGCAGGTTTTTGCCTCTTTCACGAGCAAAATGTTTTGGGTAGGGTATTGTGGCAAAAACTTGAACGAGGAAGTCAGGCCAAGGGTTATGATTCGTGTTCCGCTTTCAGGACAAATCACGTCCCGCCGTAGAGCCACCACCGCGCCAAACGGCATAACATAGCGGCGCAACACCGTGCCGCACCCAAACCGCTGTGCCAAACGCAGCCTTAATAAATATAAGCTTTTCAGAAAATGAAATAAAATAATATTTGTATTCTGATTAATGGAAGAAAACTCTAAATCAGATATAATTAATGACAACTCTATTTGATATGAAAGATATGTTACATTATCCGAAGAAACTTGCAATAAAATAAGAAACAAAAATTAACTCTAGAAACAAAAGACTGTTATGATATGTTTATTTTCATTTGGAAAAGAAACATACATTATAGTATTCATCAAGGAGAACAGTCCATTGACATAATAAATACATAAGGACGAACTCGAATACCTGTGTATTACCAACAGATAAGATTTAGAAAGAGTGAAGAACCGTAAAAAATATAAACATATATTCTTTAGAGGAACTCAGATTTTAATTAAAGCATACTTCCGTAAAGAAATTAATAGTCCTATTACTATCTGGATATACGATGATAGAATTATACAATCTAAAGAAGATGTTTTACTAGGAGTTATACAATGAACCCTATGTTATCAGACTTTAATGTTTAATTTACAACCAAACTTATCAATAAACATTAATGATCGCCACTTAGACCGATCTCTTACACTAAAACATAAATTAAATAGAGTAAAGCTACGGGATGACAGTGTTGTTTATAACATTACTAATCAGACTGCCTATGCATATAGCAATCAATACAATACATTAGCATTTAAACCACATACTGACCCAATTAATTTAGATCCTCATTCCATATTGTTCAAACTATTCAACCTGATAAAATTAGTGAATTAGAATATACTCCTCCATCTAATATTCTTCTTGATTTTGATGAAGAAAGAATTATGGAAGCCAACGACATCCACGACTTACTTCACGAAAAATTATAATTTAGTTGCATACAACCACGACAACCTCTAGACTTCAAAACAAGTCGATCTATCTTTCTTAAAGCATCTCTGAGTATACGAGAATATAATAATAATAATAAATTATTAGTAATTGGATATCATATCAAACCAAAAAAAAGATGTACGATCTTATTAGACATCGGATCTCATCAATCACATATTGATCAAAAAATGTTAACCTTACATACTTCACAACATACTTATAGACACAAGTCAAAAAGTTTTTATTTAGCTGCACTGCAGACATACATAACTAGAATACAAGAGGTGAAGTAAATAAGAAAAAGAAGAAGACTTGTTTATTTGACTCTGCCTCCTTCTCCAGAGAATAAAGCATTAAATAGGTCGAAAAAGCATCATTAATCAAGGCTGACAACTTCTTCCATTATTTGCAGTATAATTTTAATAATTATACCAAATGAACTGGAAAGATTCCTTTCTGATAAGCTTTATCATAAAGTTGATTCCGTAAAGTAAAGTTTTGACACAATTTTTAATAAGTGGGACTAATAGAGAATAATTGATCACGAAAGAATATTTTCAATAATTGGACTAGTGGAGATAATTCTTTGTTTTACAGCTAGCTTTCATTATTGGCGTCGATTTTTTCTCGTATTTCTTGTAGCGTATCTCTTTTCTGGCAATACATACATTTATGTATTTTTTCTTTTTGTAATTTTTGACAGAATAATTCTTTGACTTCATTGTTGGCCGCTACAACATATTTTGCTAAGAATGCAGACCCATTTCTTGTACATTATTTCATATATTTTATGCGTCGGTTGTTTGTAATGGTTGTATATGAATAATTGTTCTGAACAATGATAGACTCAGATGTTAGTTGGATTTAGTTTTTTAATTTCAACACAAATTTAATATAAATCATCAACATTATATTTTTGAGATAATATTTCCATAGGTTTGTATTTTAGAGTATAAGACTCGCTACTAATTCCAATATGTATGAATGAGATAATTCATTCTCTTGATTCGGGATAACTTTGATGTATTTTCATATAAATAATCCAATATTTGACAATCAGTTGGAATGTTTCCACGGCATCAGCAAATAATTTGGATGATTCCGTTAGGAGATTGTCATATTCTAATTAAATCACGTGTATTAAGCCGCATTTATAAAATTCAGAAGTAATTTTGGAATCTTTGTTCTTGTATATGTATACAACTTAGAATTTTACAACCATATGAAAACAAATTTGAGAATTAATTATCTCCTCATAAAGGGGATAATTATTGCACTTCATCAAATATCTCTGGATATACTTTTTGTAATTTTGAGATTTACAAAATCTCGTAATTTTTGCAATTCAGATATTGAAGATAAATTATCATCTTGAGTTTTTCCAGTCAGATAATTTTTTTACTTTCAATAATTCATTTGGAATGTTATTGTCATATACAATCTCACATTCTAATTTTCAAATTTATAATTCAAGAATTTCTAAGTAATTGTTTAAGTCTAGATTAGACTTATTATCGGTCTTGCCGGCTATATCACAAATTTTCAATCTTTCATTATCTATATTTATTTCATGCATAATTCACGCGTCAAAATATCAGAAGAGCATTTTTATTTCTTTCTATATAATCTATATCAAAAGTAAAAAACAATTTTGTCATCTTATTAATCTTTTGTTAAGCAAAGAGCCTATTATTTTTCCTTTAATAAATGAAATGACAGTCTTATTATCTGCTCTAACTAAAAATATTTCATGCAATAATATTTCGAATTTCTTAATTGCCTTTTTATTGTCAATAACTCATTTTCATTAATATGAGACTTTTGTTCAGTAGTTGTATATGTACCTGAGTTGTATCTACACAAAAGTTCAGTATCATTACGCCGAGCTTTTAAGATTGGTCCCCAAGCTAATTCAAAACTGTCAATTTCTATAATTAAAATAGTCACCAGGTATAAGTAAATGTAATTTTGGAAAATTTTTACATAAATCTTTAATCTGTTGTAAAATTTTTTGATCTTTTTCATCCAAAAAAACAAGATATATTTTTTCGTAAATTTTTTTGTAAAGGGACACCTAATTCATCAAGATTTTATATAAATAGCTCAGCAAAATAGATACATCCTAAAAAAGTGCTGCAGATCTTTTTTATTAGTAATTTGTTTAAAATAATCAATTTTTTTGTTAAAACATGTTCTTGT
>JXCR01128640.1:55748-107088 GCA_002079205.1 Phalaenopsis hybrid cultivar | reverse complement strand
TGAGAAGAGACATATATATATATATATATATATATATATATATATATATACATACATATATATGTAGGAAATTAAATAAGACAGGAAAGACCAGAATAGTTGAAGGTGTAGCTAACAAACCTCAAACCATGACTCAGTGAGTCCTGAAAGATCTTAGTGGATGATTTCCTAGAACAAAAATATAATAAGTTCAATCTTTCTTGAAAATATCCACGAGATCTTTAAATATTCGAAACACGACCTGAACAACTTTTAAAATCTCTTGATTTGTTTCGAGTTCATTTTAAACTTATTATATTGTTCAATTAATCAACTCAGAACTGAATTATCTCATTGCTCAGTGAACCTTGATATTTCAACTATCCCAAGAAATGAAGGAAGTTAGATAGTCACTTAACATTTCATTTGACATTTATATGAATGGGTACCGAAAAGGGCAAGTCCAAAGTCATTAAGGATTTTAATGCCCAGAGTTAAAGTAGGGCCTAAAGTATTTGAAAGTGTTTATCAATTAGTTAATTCCATCTTTTCTAATCCCAATTAGAACAATTCTTACATATCAAATCTCCTTCACTATTAAGCCCTCTTGATTTTAATATTTTTTAAAGTAATTTTATAATGATTAAATATTAAGTAAAATGAAGTCCTAATTCTCATTAATATCAGACTTAACATCCAATCATACTTTAGTAGGCTTTAAATGGGTGAATTATTATCTTCATAACTTAAACCCAATACCTTAGGATCATCTTAATTGAATTATCTTCCAAATCATGACAATTATCAAAATTACAATTTGACCCTTATCATGAAAAGGATGACAAATTGGTATCTACCTCTTAGCCCTTCATATTTCAAACACCCAAGAGATTTTATTATAATCAATATTAGTCATTTACCCTTTGATTAATCCTAAAATTTAATTAAGGTTTTAAAATTTCGAAATTAATATTGTATAACTTATCAAATGAAACTCAAGTGACCTTGAATTTTTATGGAGACTCAATCATGAGTTAATTAAAGTATTAGAGGAGAAGACATGGTCTTTTAGATTTTTATTTAATTCATATAATTATTTTATTTCAAAAATAGGATTTTATATTTTTAATTTATTTAATTAATTAAAAAAACACATGGACAAAATTCCATGATTTTTTTAATTATTATAATTGTTGAATAATTNCCAAGTTAATTTCTGGCTTGATAAGTGGGTGTGGAATGGGGAGAGGCTTCACCACTCCAATCCTAATTCAATAACAAAAGTGAAGGAATTTTGGAGTGATAATCAGTGGAACTGCAATCTGTTGGATGCCATCCTATCTAAAGAACAAATTCATTGGGTTAAGCAAACTAATATCTTTCCTGGGCAGAAAGATAGACTCATCACTAAACAGGCTGCCACACAAAAATTTTCTGCCTTCATCTACCAACAGTTTTTTGATTAGCAACCTGTCAAGTGGGGTAATTTGATATGGAGGAAGTGGTTAACACCTTCCATGTTTTTTTTCTGCTGGAGGTTATGGAAATCCTTACTTCCTACTGATGATATTTTGAAGATGAAAGGGATTAAGGGACCCTCTTGTTGTCAACTATGCTGTAAAGCTGAGGAAAGTCTGGATCATCATTTATTCTTCTCTTGCAGCTTCTCCCAAGGGGTCTGGTTTGGTATACTTAAACATATGAATATTGACACTCTTAAAGTCAGCTGCCAATACTTTTTGGGCTGTTGGACGGAATGGTTAGATGCCAAATTAATAATCATTCCTTGTATTGTTGCCTGGTTCCTTTGGATGTGCAGAAACCAGTCTAAATATGATAGCAACAAACCAAAGGAGATGAAGGTGGTGCTGAATTGTACTGCCTACCTTAGTTCTCTGGAACCCACCTCCTGTAGGGTGGGTGAAAGTCAACACTGATGGAAGCTTTGGTAAGGAGGCTACTGGTGTAGGAGGTATCTAAAGGAACTCTTTGGGGAAGTGCATGTTATACTTTTCCTCTCCACTTGGGCTTTGGATGCACTTGAAACTGAAATGATTGCTATCTTTTGGGAAATCTACCTTGGCAGGCATTGCAACATCATTAAATTGATAATTGAGACAGATTTCTTCAGCTGTATTAGATTTCTAAATCATGAAGAGGCTGCTCCATGGAATGTTGCTAGGTGGATTGCTAAAATCCTGAGCATGTTAAGTAATGTTGAAGTGACATTCCAGCATATCTTAAGGGAAGGAAGCTGCCCATAGTTTGACAGCTAGGCGGAAGGATACTGAAGAAATTGTTGTAGGGACCATACCTTCCACTCAGCTTGAAATACTTCTTCATGGGGATAGTTTGCTCATTCCTTATATAAACTGTAGGGGGTAGTGTTTTTGTTTTTCACATTTTGGTCTTTTTTTGTGTTTATCATAGATAGGTCCTTTACCTTTTGTATACTCCTTTGTTTGAACTAGCTAGATTGAGGGACTGATTTTTTTATGAGTGTTCTGATCACTCAGTTTGTAATCCAATNACAAAGCTTCTTTAAAGGTATGGATCCCCCTAAGTACTTCACTGCTTCCAATATAACTTTGATTCCCAAAAAATCTAACAGGACTGGGTGGGGAGATTTCAGCCCTATCAGTCTTACAAATGTTGTAGCTAAAGTTATTAGCAAGGTTATTAACAACAGGCTCCAACCTCACCTCCAACAACTTATCTGCAATAACCAGGTAGCATTTGTGAAAGGGAGACAAATCTCTGATAATATTCTCTTGGCACAGAAGTTGTCAGCTGGACCTTGACAGAAAGTGTAGAGGCAACAATCTCATTCTGAAATTGGATATCCAGAAAGCTTATGATACTATCAATTGGAATTCTATATTGGACACTCTAATTGCTAGGGGTTTTAATGAGAACTTCATAATCTTGATAAAAAGGTGGCTGTGTATTAATAATCACTCTATCTTAATCAATGGGAAAAGCCATGGTTTCTTCTCTGAATCAAGGGGAATTAAACAAGGAGATCTATTGTCTCCTACTATCTTCATTCTTGCTATGGATTATCTTTATAGACTTTTAAATCAATTTTTTGCCTCTTCACCTCACCTGACATATCAGCATAGATCTAACATTGGGGTGAGTCATCTGTCTTATGCTGATGATATTATCATTTTCTCCAAGGCTACCAAAACTGCTGTGAAAGCTCTATCCCAAGGACTGAAACACTTCCAAATCACTTCTGGCATGCATCTTAATAAACATAAATGTCAATTTTTTACTAGCTCAAACATTCTTCCACAGATGAGGCATTGGATTGCTCAGTACACTGGCTTCAGCAAAGCTTCCCTACCAATCAACTATCTTGGTGTCCAATTAATCAAAGGGAGAACCAAGCAAACACAATTCAATGGGGTTATTGATCAAATTCAGAAAAAGCTGCAGTGTTGGACCAATTACTTCTTTTCAAATGGAGGCATTGCTCAGTACACTGGCTTCAGCAAAGCTTCCCTACCAATCAACTATCTTGTTGTCCAATTAATCAAAGGGAGAACCAAGCAAACACAATTCAATGGGGTTATTGATCAAATTCAGAAAAAGCTGCAGTGTTGGACCAATTACTTCCTTTCAAATGGAGGCAGAATCACCCTCCTTAAAAGCATCCTAACTTCCATTCCATCCTATGCTCTTCAAATGTTTACCATGAAGAAAGGTACTCAGATCAGGGTGGGCAGAATTTTCAACAAATTTCTGTGGGCTGGACAAAAAAAAGAGTTCCATTGGTTAGCTTGGAACAAACTTTGTAAACCCCAAAGTGTTGGTGGCTTAGGCTTTAAAGATTTTGAACATCTTAANCCAGGGATCAAGTTTTTGGCAAAGTTGTCAAGGAGAAATTGATCTTAAAAGCAACTTTCTATTTTTAGAAGTATTATTTAAACTTTAAGTTATCTTATCTTATCTTCTTTTGTTTTGTTTATATTANCCAGGGATCAAGTTTTTGGCAAAGTTGTCAAGGAGAAATTGATCTTAAAAGCAACTTTCTATTTTTAGAAGTCTTATTTAAACTTTAAGTAATCTTATCTTATCTTCTTTTGTTTTGTTTATATTTTTTTTTTATTATATGTTAGTGTATGTGTAGTTCAGGTTCTGAAGGACTAGTGCCCTATGATTCTAAATTAGAAAGAACTATTAGAAAAATCCGAAAAACCAACAAAATTATAAATTTTGAAAAATCTAAAAAAATTACTGAAATGACAAACCAAAAAAATCAAAATGTTGAACTTCATCAAGTGCTTAGACCTTTNTTTATTATATGTTAGTGTATGTGTAGTTCAGGTTCTGAAGGACTAGTGCCCTATGATTCTAACNTTCATTTTTTATTTTAATGAGAAAATAAGGAAAATATATTTGAGGCTTTTAAAAATTTATAATTAATTTAGAAAAATTGAGAAAAATATTTTAATGAGTCCTAAGTAATCAGGGAACAATTAGGCACATTTTAGACAATTTTCATATTTTTGAAATTCTTAATTATTTTTAGTTATTTTTAATTTTATACATAGCTCAAAAATGAAATATTTTTTTTAAATAATTTTTATTTTTCCTAAATGCCCCTGGTCACAAGGAAACCAGAAAATTGTTTTTCATAAATTTTCTAAATGTATTTAATTTAATATAATTATTTTTGTACAAAAATATAATTTTTCTTAGAAAATCAACTTTAGTACTTAAACTTAATCAAATAAATTTCAAATCTTTTTACAGCAAGTTAACATGATTTTATTTACAATGTGGAATTAATTTCATTAATTTTTAAGTAATATTTAATTCAAATAAACTAATACAAATTTTAGGCATTTAGCTAACTATAAAAATATACAAAATTATCCAAACCATCCTAATATTTTTCCTAAGCTTTAATGACCATAGGGAACCTACTAAAATTCATCCCATAATTTTCAAGTGATATTTTAATTTGTATAATTAATTTAAACCAGAATAACCATCCAAGCTTGGAAATTAGGGTTACATGCTTAGAGAAGCTCTCTGGCCTTGGAAAAATCAGAGAGCATCCCCTTTGTCACGAGGAATGAACCTCAAAAGTTTCTTGTTTTGAAGAATAATATTTAATCAATTAAAATTAAAACACCTCCAAGGCTATTTAATTAATTAAAAATTAGAGACTCATCAAATCAATTTTATTTGATCCACATTATTCTTCTATGTTCACTGAGCAAGAGGGTATTTTTTAATGTTTGTTCTATGCAAAGATATAAATTTTCTAAGTTTTGATATTTATTTAATTCATTTAAACCCTATTTTCCAACTTATCCACATGGTGTTGATTGGATCCTACGATGCTCCGAAAGTCCACGTGTCACTCTGCCATTTGACGCCGCCTTCTAACTCAGCTGCCACGCAGCTCGCGGTTCATGTTCTATTCCCTCATCCGTCTTCATCTTGCAATCAGAAGGTTGTGGGTCATCATCCCCAATGACCAAAACATGTGAACCATTTAACTTCAAACCCTAAGATCTCTCTTGACACTGAACCAAATCACATGGGGTTTTGTCCTACACTTTCATCTACTCAAGACAAACACATTTACATAGTTACATTGCAATCAAAGTCAAGTTCCCTTTATAATTGGTGAAATCAGAGCTCAAAACTAGGGTTAGTTTTTGTGAAAGCTTCAGTGGACTCTAACGAACCTCCTAGATGTGTTCTTTTCCTCTGGTGAATGGTCGAAGTATGAGTTTAATGAAAAGGTGGAGCAATGTTGGTCTATGGGTGGGATGGAGTGCTCGGGAGAAGGGGGTTTTGATGGAAAACTTCTTCATTTAGCAGAGTTAATTTTAAATTTTGGTGGAGTTTAGATTGAGTAACAGAAAACCCCTAGATTTCAACTCAAAATTGAGCTCTCATAGAGGGATTTAGAAGAGGAAAATGGTGGGCTTGAGCTTAAGAATGCTTGGAGAGTTTTTGAGAGCACTTTGACAGAGTCTCCCCAAGGAAATTGGTTAGTTCTCTATTAACCCATAGGAGAGAGAGTTTAAATAGAAGGGAAAGGAGAGGCCACCATGGTTGGTCATTAGGTGCAAAGAGTTGCTTATGTAGAGGACTGAGTGGCACAAGTGTCCAGTTGGAGTTAGCCAACTCAGGAAGTTTAAATTTGGAGTTTTGGCAAAGGGTTGGCTCTTAGTTTTGGTGTTAACCGGACATGAGGCTGGCCAACAGGGCTATGGGTGGTGGTCAGAGGAGTCAAGGGAGCCAGAGGGATGCTAATGATGATTAACCCTTAATGGTTAAGGTTGATGGCAAGTGTATATTGGTTTAAGACAAATATGTGAAGAGATCCCATAAATCAAGGGACCATTGATCCATGGCTCATGCAGAGTGGGCTAGGTGGTCTAATTTGGTCACTAGGGTCAAAAGGGTGGCTGTGGTGGCTTTGACTTGATCAATTTGATTTGGCTTCATCAACTTTAGAGCATGGGTCCAATTTTGGGCATTTTCGCTTGAAGTTGGATTTGGGTTGGGCTAGTCATAGAATTTAGTTCAATTATATAGTTAAAATGGTGTAGATGATTGTCACATAGAGTTCAAAAAAAAAGAATTGAGTGATTTTGAGTTGATTTGGAAGGTCAATTTGATGGATTTTGGCTCATGGCCAATTTTGGTGCATTTAGGTTAGCCTTAGATTTGGATTGGGCTAGGTCTTTGGTTAGACTCAATTGATGGTTCAAATTAGTCCAAGGGATTGGCATGATGAGTTTTGGGTACCAATTGAATGGAAACTTTGGGGTTACGAGGTTTAATTTAGTGGAATTTGGAGTTTGGGGCAAGATTAGGGGTTTTGGTCCAAGTTGAATTTGAGTGAGATTAGGACCTGACCAAGGCCAATTGAGGGTGTTCAATTTGATGTGGATGAGTGTTTTAAAAGGTTTAGGATTCAAAATTTGGGCAATTGGATAAGTTTTTAGGTTCAATTTGGTGAAATTCTAACTTAGGGTCAAATTGGGGATTTTGAATTGGGCTTAGGATTTAGGTTTGAAATTGGGTCCAATTGAACTTGGATTTGGTTTCAATCAATTTTAGGCAAGATGAATTTGAGTATAGAATTGAAATTAGGGAAAATTGGGATCAAATTGGTGGACAGTGGGGGATAATTGGGGAAAATACAAAGTTCAAATCAAAATACATAGATAGATAGATAGGTAGTAATATAAATCTACTATTCATCATATTCAGTACTAGATTATCCTTTAAGATCACCCATCGATTGCACATGAATGAAGAGGTTGTAGAAGGGTCGGATTGGAAATTCTTCAGTAGAATCCTTTTCTATTAACTTCATCCTCCTCATCAACTGTATCAAGCTAACTTATAAATGTCCAGAGTGATCAAAATGTTCCTTCATCCTCCAGTCTAGATGATCGAAGAAATCAGAGATATTATTAATTGCATTCATGACGTTTTTTACCTCCTTTTCCAATTTCTTGATTCAGCGCAGGATCACCAGAGACTTGTCAGGAATTATTGGTTGAACTGACAGTGAATTCTGAGATGATTGATCTACTATAATATGGCCATCATTCTTTCCTTCAAAAGCTGGGAATCTCTCAGTTGGATCCAAAGGCTTCCAAGGTAGAAGTACCTTTTCCCAATTTTTGTAGGAAACTTGGAACTAACTGCAAAGTGAGAAAATTATGAAGGCGTGTCCAATCCCATAAGTTGATCCATGAATGATGAGGCACAAAACCAACTTCACAATATTGATCTAATGTCGATCGGCAGTCCCCTTTGGATGCAGTAATTCAAAATAGCACTTTATGTAGAAACTTTACCGATCTTCATTGTCGGTAACATTTTTGCAGAAATAAAAAAGTACCAATAATTTGAAACGGGATTTAGGAGTGTTGCAGAAAAACTAACATACTTGTTTTCTCTTATTTCCCAGTCATCAATTGCGTCCGTTAAATATTGTTAAATTTCATTCATCTGATTTCTCGTTGGGACGAAATTGAAATAGTGGCAGATGGGAACGTTCTCAATCATGTATAACTTTTTGATTCATGTAGGAGTGAAAGTGATCCATCTTCCTCGCACATAAACAATTCTCTGGTTGATAAAATTCTTTTACCACAGGAACCATCACGTCGGCGGTAGTGTAGCACAGCACTTCCCATCTTCGATGCACTATCGTTTCTTCAATTGCTGTCATGGGATTATTCAATCCGCGATTTAAAATTCCTCATTCCTTGATCAATATTTTCTTCTTCATTAACTTGTTGAAGATTCGCTGCGCTTCTGCACTAATAAACTTTCGCAGATTGAAAACTCGCATTCTGGGATTATTAGGGGAGTTGGACGTCATATGAATGAAATTGGTAGAGTTTCACTTTATTTGGGGGGAAAATATGAACTAGGAATCAAATTTTGGAGTTTAAAAGGATAATTCCCGCCCAAAATTTGCCAAAAACTGCCATTTGAACCCAAGTAACCGCCATTTCACCGGTCTCATAGTTGGCGGGGTGAAGGGCGCCGTCGGCGCCTAAGGCAAAAATTGCACAGTTTCTGCCTCTGGTCCGAATGCGTTCCAATTTTTCTCTATGGATCCAATTCTTATGATGATTCAAGGGTTAATAAGAGTAATAGAGCTTAATACTACCACAAACTAACGATAATTTCAAATAAAAACTACTATAATCGCAATAAAATTAAAGATAAATATGGGTTGCCTCCCATAAAGCGCTTGGTTTAACGTCGTCAGCCCGACCCATTCAGATATCATTCAGGTTGACTGATCATTAAAACCTTTTTAAAACTTGGTCCTTTACCCTCAAAATATGGTTTTAATTTGTGTTTATTTGCTTTAAATCTATTTCCCGTTTTCTGATCTTCAATTTCAACAGCTCCATAAGTATAAACTTAAGTCACAGTAAAGGGTCCTAACCAACAAAACTTCAATTTTCCATGAAATAACTTTAGCCTAGTGTTGTAAAGAAAAACTTCTTGTTCTGGTTCAAAGTTCTTTTGGTTAATCTACCGATCATGCCATAATTTTAGTTTTTCCTCATAAATTATGTCATTATCATAAGATTCATTTCTTAATTCTTTCAATTTATTTAATTGTAACAATTTCTTCTTACCAGCATCTTTCAAATTATAATTGAATTCTTTAATTGCCCAATATGTTTTATGCTCCAATTCTACCGGTAAGTGACAAGTCTTTCCAAAAATCAATCTGTAAGCAGTCATTCCAATAGAAGTTTTATAAGCCGTCCTATAAGCCCATATTGCTGTATCCAGTCTAGTGAATCAATATACTCTACTAGGGTTTACAGTCTTTTCAAGTATTTGTTTAATCTCTCTATTAGAAACTTCAGTTAACCCACTAACTAGGGTTTACAGTCTTTTTAAGTATTTATTTAATCTCTCTATTAGAAACTTCAGCTAACCTACTGGTTTGAGGATGATAGGCAGTAGAGATTTGATGAATTATATTAAAATTTTCTGCCAATCTTTGAATATATTTATTCCTAAAATGGGATCCTCCATCAGTGATAATCATCCTAGACATTCCGTATCTAGTGAAAATAATTTTCATTAAAAATCTTGAAACACTTTTAGCGTCACAACGAGGTAAAGCTTGTGGGTAAAAGACCAAGTTTTATAGTGTGTCAACATGATTTTTCCTTATAAAGTGGAATTAATTTCATTAATTTTTAAATTATATTTAATTCAAACAAATTAATACAAGTTTTAGGCATTTAGCTAGCTATAGAAATATGTAAAATTATCCAAACTATCCTGATATTTTTCTTAAGCTTCTCATAATTTTTCAAGTGATACTTTAATTTGTATAATTAATTTAAGCCAAAATAGCCATCCAAGCTTGGAAATTAGTGTTACATGCATAGAGATGCTCTTTGGCCTTAGAAAAATCAGAGAACTTCCCCTCTATCATGAGGAATGAACTCCCAAAGTTTCATGTTTGGATGAATAATATTTAATCAATTAAAATTAAAACACCTCAGAGGTTATTTAATTAATTAAAAATGAGAGACTCATCAAATAATTTTTATTTTGTTCCACATTATTCTTTTCTATTCACTGAGCAAGAGATTTATTTTATTTTATTTTTATGATTTTTCTATGCAAAAATATAAATTTTCTAAGTTCTGGTATTCATTTAATCCATTTAACGTGGCGTTGACTGGATCCTATGGCGCTCCAAAAGACCACATGTCACTCTGCTATTTGACACAGCCTTCTAACTCAACTGCCACATAGCCCATGGTTCATGTTCTATTCCCTCATCCAGCTTCATCATGAGCGTCCATCCAATACACGTGCAATCAGACGGTTGTGGGTCATCGTCTCCAATGGCCGGAACTCGTGAACCGTTCAACTTCAAACCCTAAGATCTCTCTCGATACTCAACCAAATTACATGTGTTTTATTCATACAACTTCATCTACTCAAGAAAAACACATCTATATGGTTATAATGCTATGGAATGCAAGTTCCCTTTATAGTTGGGGAAATCTGAGCTCAAAATTAGGGTTAGTGAGCTATACCTTTTTCTTAGAGGGGAGGCCTCAATCAGATGCTTGTGAAAGCTTCAAAGGAGTCCAATGAACCTCTTGGATGTGTTCTTTTCCTCTTGTGAATGGTCCAAGTTTGAGTTCAGTGAAAAGGTGGAGCGGCCTTAGTCTAGAGGTGGGTTGGAGTGCTCAGGACACAGGGTTTTTGATGGCAAACTTCTTCTTTTAGCTCAAGAAAGCTAAACAAAGAGTTAATTTAAAGTTTGGTGGAGTTTAGATTGAGTGACAAAAAAACCCCTGGATTTTGAACTCAAATTTAGCTCTCAAAGAGGGATTCAGAAGAGATAAATGGTGGAATTGAGCTTAGAAATGCTTGGAGAGTTACTGAGAGCAATTTGATAGAGTCTCTCCAAGGGAATTTGTTAGTTCTCTATTTAGCCATAGAAGAGGAAGTTTAATTAGAGCGGGATGGAGAGGCCACCATTGCTGGCCATTAGGTGCAAAGAGTTGCTTATGTTAAGATCTGAGTGACATAAGTGTCCAGTTGGAGTGAGCCAACTCAAGGAGTTCAAATTTGGAGTGTTGGCAAAGGGTTGGCTCTTAGTTTTGGTGTTTTCTAGCCATGAGGCTGGCTGGTAGGGCCAGGGGTGGTGGCTAGAGGAGTCAGAGGAACCAATGGGATGCTAATGATGATTAACGCTTAATGGTTAAAGCTAATCGCAAGTGTCTTTTGGTTTAAGAAAAATATGGAAAGAGATCCCCTAAATCAGGGGACCATTGGTCCATGGCTCATTTGAGCTTGGTAGGTCAATAGGGGCAAAAGGGTGGTTGTGGTGGCTTTGGCTTGATCAATTTATTTGGTTTGGTCAACTTTAGAGCATGGGTCCAATTTTGGGCATTTTTTGCTTAAAGTTGGGGTTGGGATAGTCCAGTGAATGCATTGAGCTCAATTGATTAGTTAAAATGGTGTAGATGATTGTCACATAGAGTTTAATAAAAGAATTGAGTGATTTTGAGTTGATCTGGAAGCTCAATTTAATGGATTTTGGCTCATGGCCAATTTTGGGGGCATTTGGGTTAGCCTTAGATTTGGATTGGGCTAGGGCTTCTGTTAGACCCAATTGATGGTTCAAATTAGTCCAAGGGATTGAAATGAAGGGTTTTGGATACCAATTGAGTAGAAATTTTGGGGTTATGAAGTTCAATTTGGTGGAATTTGGAGTTTGGGGCAAAATTGGGGTATTTGGTCCAAGTTGAATTTGAGTGAGATTGGGGTGTGACCAAGGCTAATTGAGTGTTCAATCAAATGTAAGAGAGTGTTATAAAGATTTTAGGATTCAATATTAGGGCAATTGGATAGGTTTGGGGGTTCAATTTGGTGAAATTATGACTTAGGGTCAAATTGGTGATTTTGAATTATGCTTAGAATTTAGGTTTGAAATTAGGTCCAATTGAACTTGAATTTGGTTTCAATAAATTTTAGGCATGATAAATTTGAATTTCGAATTGAAATTTGGGAATATTAGGATCAAATCAGTAGACATTGAGGTGAATTGAGGCAATTGGACCTTCAAGAGAAATTTGGGGCTTTTGGTAAAAAATTGGTCAAATTAGTCAGATTGAGCTCAATGGAGCGGTCCAAATTAGTTTTGGGAACATTTGAAATGATTTTGAAGGTTTTTGAGATAGTTTGGGTCACTAGGGGTTTTTTTATAATTGTGATAATTTTGGGATGTTTTTTTGGATAATTTGGGTGGTTTAAATGAGTTTGAAATGTTTCTTGGACAATATTGATTATTTTGGATAATTTTTAGGGTTTTTAGTCAAAATTGGACTTTCAAGGGTAGTTTGCTAAATTTGTTTAGGTTTTGGGGGCAAAAGGCTAAATTGGGTATTTTAGTAGGATTGGGGTTGCCAAACACACAACCATCCTACTTGAGCCATGGACCAATAGAATTCCCTACTTTGGGTCCTCCATGTACTGGTCTCAGCTAAACCCTAGCCCAAACCTAGTAGTTTAGGGGACCACCTACATGAGTTTCCCAAAGAGTTAAGGGACCAACTAAGCATATTTGAGTAAAGCTTGAGATTGTGAGTGTAAGTGGGGGGTATCAAGTGTGTGTGTGGATGTGAAACTGACCAAGGCCACACCACCCAGGGTACACCCAAAGGCCAAATAGTCCTATGGCACTCCCCTTAAGCTCCCCCATACTGGCCCCACCTACTAAATGTTAGAGGTTTGGACCAATATGTGGAACTTCAAATTGATCAAAGAAGAGTTTAGATTTTCTAATGGTGAGCATTCCTTTACTAATTCCTTAGGAATACTCAACAGGAAAGTCCTATGGCTAGACCCTAGGCTACTAAGGAGAAAATTAGGCCTAAAAAAAAAGTGAGGTCAACATGTATCTCAGAAAGAGGGCGTGGGTAAAGGTAAATAACCACTTTAACTAAGGAGGAAGGCCTCAAAGTACACCGGTGTAGCACTCTCACATACAAAATGCAAGAGAAGGCTGGTAAAACCATTTTTTTGTATTAAATCTTATTTTACATTAAATGTATGCTAACTACTCCATTACACTGACATACACAAGAGAAAGTATGGGAGCCAACTGTTGTAGAGTTACACGAACATACCCATAAGAATCAGTTAGATCACAAGAGATCCAGGTAATTTATTTTAATTTCATTAATCATATTTTTTGTAAGAGCATTTTGGAGGCTCAAGGCAAGCTGATCTCAGTAGCTGGGTGATACGCCTAAAATACATAGTGTTTTTAGACACATTTCTATACCTATTTTTGAGATATTGCACTTTAATGGAAGTTATTTTTGTATTTTTCTTTCAGGTACATGTAAAAATATGAAAAATGCTTAAATGAGTGAAAAAGGTTCAAATTTGGAGCAAATAGGCAAAAAATGTGCAAAAGTGTTTTGGCGCCTATGCGCCAGATCCGACGCTTAAGCGCTGGGTAAACAACGCCAGAGGCCCCACACTTAAGTGCCAGTGGAAGTTATTGGACGAGTAAATTTAGTTTTTTGTTAATTTTGAAGAGGTTATTGAGGCACCTATTGGCTTAAAAGGTGGTTACAATCACCATGGACGAAAATTATTGTGAAAGGATGCATCTCTTGGGGAAATACATCGAATCAAGACACATTTTGAAGAGATACCAATACACCTTTTGGAGAATTATAAAAGAAAGAAGATTGGGACTTTGAAAGAGGTCCTGAAGGTACTGGAAAAGTTTTGAAAGTTCAAAAATTGGGGAGTTATTTGGAGAGATTTTTAGGCACCACATATTTATACTTTTTTTATTTCTAGTTTTATATTGAGAGTGTTGTAAAAGAGAATATATTCAAAGGAACTTCAATAGTTTGGTGGAGGACTTGATATAAGTTTTTATCTTTTGTTTTAAACGACTTATGATTTTAATTGAGACATGTTGGTTTGACAATGATTTCTACTTTTAAACTAAAGTGTGGTTTTCTTTTCTCCATGGATTCTGAGTAGTTTTCTTTATCTATCTTCTTAAAATGATAAGTAATTAAGTGTTGGATAGAAGTTGTGGAGAGTATTGATCTTTAATGTTGGAAGAAGTTGTGATGATTTAAATCCATGTACTTCATTTACTTCTTGATTTGGCCAATTCAGATGTTAAAATTTTTCATTAGAACATGTAAGAACCAAGATTACTTCTTTATTTGGCCAATCCAGATGTTAAAATTTGTTGTGAGAACATGTAAGAATCGGGCTGGTATTCTGATTTGGCCAATCGAGATGTTAAAATTTGTTGTGAGAACATGTAAGAACCGGCCTGGTATTGTGTTTGGCTAATCGAAATGTTAAAATTTGTTGTGAGAACATGTAAGAACCGGGCTGGTATTGTCTTAGTCAAAAATTGGAAAGAATCACATGAGGTTGTATGAATGAGAATGTAATTCATATGATTTAGTGCAAATAAATTTGGAAATAATGTTAAAATTTGTTGTGAGAACATGTAAGAACCGGGCTGGTATTGTCTAAGTCAACAATTGGTTCACATGAGGTTGTATGAATGAGAATGTAGTTCATATGATTGAATGCAAATAAATAGGGAAACAGAATCACATGAGGTTGTATGAGTAAGAATGTAGTTCATATGATTGAGTGCAAATAAATAGGGAAATAGAAGAATCACATGAGGTTGTATAAATGAGAATGTAATTCATATGATTAAGTGAAAATAAATAGAGAAATAATTTTTGAAGGTGTTAGAGTTAGAGGACTTTAAAGTGATAGGTTAAAGCCCCCAACTTGGTTTATTGTTTTAGGTTTTGATACGAGTTAAAGGACTTTAAAGTGACAGGTTAAAGCCCCCAACTTGGTTTATTATTTTAGGTTCTTACACGATATATTAGCCCCCAGATGGAGGGAATCGAGGGAACTCTAGAGTGAGAGCTAGTATCTTCCCTGCCTAGCCGGTCTTGAAAACACTTCAATCTTTAAATTAGCCAATGCTCTTTATAACATCTCTAGTAAGGGTAAAGAATAGTATTGCTCCAATTTGACATAACATACTATGCATACATCCACAACAGAACTCCTATACTAATTATTGATTCATGATATTGAGAAAGAAATTTTCATATTTAGTGTTTTTCTTCTACAAAAACTCAAGTCATCTTTTTAAGTTTGTTCTATTTTTTGTAAAAATATTAAAATTACCAAAAATATTTAAACTTTCTTTACTGCGAAAATGACTTTAGTTTAAATAATTATCTTTTTTAAAATAGAAAGTTTTACAAAAAGTGCATATTGCATATCTTCCCTGTGGGTTTGATATTCAGGTCTTAATAAAAAAGTCCTATATTGCATGATAACGATAGGTATACTTGTGTAGTATCCCAATATATATAAATTAAAAGTTAAAATGTTATTTATTTTTCAGAATCAAGTTTTTGGTTTTGTTGCGAAATAAGAAAATATAAGTGAAAAATATAATCAGAATTATTATTATATTGTTGCCTATAAGTAGTTTTGGAATCCAGTTTTTATCGTCGTTGCTGGGAAGAGAAGTAAAAATTGTAAAGAATCTATTGATTTAAAAACAAATTTTTATTTTTATAAGGTCTTATTTAGACTTTAATTTATTATATTTTACTTTGTGTGTGTTTAGTTTTATTTTATTTTACGTTAGTGTATGCGTAGTTCAAGTTCTGAAGGACTAGTGCCTTATCATTCTGAATTAGAGAGAACTGTTAGAAAAATCAGAAAAACCAAAATATTTTAAAATCTTGAAAAATCCAAAAAATTACAAAAATGGCAAACCAAAATGTTCAAAATGTTCAAATTCATCAAGAGTTTAGACCTTTAAGAGATTATGCCAACCCTTCTGTAGATGAACTTCATTATATTATTCAAAATTCTACTATAGTGCCTAATTAATTTGAGCTTAAACCTACTATTAACCTAATGGTATCAAATAATCAGTTTGGGAGATCACCAACTGAAGATCCACATTTATATCTTGCCAATTTTCTAAAATTGTGCGCTACATTTAAATACGATGGTGTATCAGATGATTCCATAAGACTTAGGTTATTTCCTTATTCACCGAGGGATAAAGCTAAGATGTGGTTAAATTTGTTAGCACCAGGATCAATCAGAAGTTGGGGTGATTTAGCACAAAAATTCCTTACTAAGTATTTTCTACCATAAAAAACTACGAAGCTTAGAAATGATATTACATTTTTTTAACCAATTTGAAGGAGAATTTATTTACGAAGCATGGAAAAGATTTAAAGAACTCTTAAGATAGTGTTCACACCATGTTATACCAGGTTGGTTAATAATTCAACTTTTTATAATGGATTAGTTGGATTTCTTAGATCAATTATCGATGCCGTTGTTAGTGGTTCATTGATGTCAAAACCATTTTATGATGCTTATGCTTTAATTGAAGAAATGGCTACCAATAATTTTCAATGTCCTTCTGAGAGGGCGAATCCTAAGAAAATAGCCAATATTCATGAAACTGATGCATTTTCTATGTTAGCAAATCAAGTTGGTGCAATTTCAAGGAAGTTAGACCAATTTGGAATGAATTTTTCTCAACCAATTTCCATGATTTAAGAGAATTTATTAGTCCAAATGGTAGGTTATCAAGCATCATTAGAAACTTTGAATGCCATAAGTAACAAGAAGAATAACCCATATTCAAATTATTATAACCCAGGTTGGAAAAATAATCCCAACTTTAACTGAAACAACAATTTGGGTGGTAATAATCAGCAATGGGAGAACAATCAAGTAAACCAATTGGGAAACTAGAACAATCAAGGGAATAATAATTATTGATCTACTTATCCTCCAGGTTTAATTAGTAATACACAATTTAAGGAGAAGAAGTTGTCTATAGAAGAAGTGGTGTTACAAATGGGAAATCAATTAAAAAGTCAAGGAGCTACAATTAGAAATATTTAGAATCAACTTGGGCAAATAACGAATTCATTAAGTAATATATCCCAGGGAACACTTCCTAGTAATACTTAATCAAATCTAAGAGACCAGGATAAAGAGCAAGTAAAAGCCGTTCAATTTAGAAGCTGAAGAGAGTTGGAAGGTAGAGTTCAAAAAGAAATTGAAGTTAAGAGAGAATAAATTGAAGAATCAAAAGAAGATCCTCCAAAAGATTCTAAAAGACCTATTTTTCCACTAAAAATTGATTTGGAAAAACCACCACCTCTATTTCCTCAGATACGACCTATTTCTCCACTAAAAATTGATTTAGAAAAACCACCACCTCCATTTCCTCAGAGAATTTGTCAACAAGAAGTTGGATAAGCAATTTTCAAAATTTCTGGAAATATTTAAGAAGCTTACAATTAATATTCCATTTGCTGAAGCCTTAAAAAAAATGCCAAGCTTTGTAAATTTTATGAAGGATATTCTCACAAGGAAAAGGAAGTTTGAAGATAATGAGACTGTTGCACTTAGTGAGGAGTGCAGTGCTATAAGTCAGAAAAAGCTTCTTGAAAAGCTTAAGGATCCTGGTAGCTTTACAATTCCATGTGCAATTGGAGACAGATTTTATGGGAAATCTTTATGTGATTTAGGTGCAAGCATTAACCTTATGTCATTATCAATATTCAAAAGATTGGGATTAGGAGAAATAACCCCTACTACTGTAACTTTGCAGCTAACAGATCATTCGATAACATACCCTAAAGGAGTTATAAAAGATGTCCTAGTGAAAGTGGATCAATTTATCTTTCCTGTTGATTTCAATGTGCAAGATATGGAGGAAGATAAAGAGATACCTATCATTTTAGGTAGACCTTTCTTATCCACACGAAGAGCAATGATATATGTACAGAAAAGGGAATTAACAATGTGCATCAATGATTAAACTGTTACTTTCAATATTTCAAAATCAATGAAATATACTGCAAAAGGTAAAGATGATGAATGTTATATGATGGATGTTATAAGCTATCTAAGTGAATTTCATTTCAAAACAACTTATAAAGAAAAATCTGAAGAAAAAAATTTGGAACACGAGAATGAAGAGGAATTAGATCAATGTGAAGAACTTTTTAAGAAGATTCAAACAATGTTTGAGAAAGTTTTGAAATTTTGGATACGATAGACAAAGAAAAATCATTTTGTCCATCAATTGAAAAACCTCCAAAACTTGAGTTGAAGTTACATCTTGAACATTTAAAATATGTTTTTTTAGGAGATTACTCTAGTTTACCATTTATAATTTCATCAAAATTAATGATGGAAGAAGAAGAAAGGCTGATGAAAATTTTGAAAAATTTTAAGAAAAACTTCGGATGGACAATTGANAGATTCCTAACTTTACCAGTTATAATTTCCTCAAAATTAACAATGGAGGAAGAAGAAAGGTTGATGAAAATTCTGAAAATTTTTAAGACAGCCTTTGGTTAGATAATTACTGATATTAAAAGGAATCAGTCCTTCAATTTGTATGCATAGAATTCATATGGAAGAGAACTGCAAATCCAGGGCTGATCTGCAAAGGAGATTGAATCTAGGAATCAATCCTTCAATTTGTATGCATAGAATTCATATGGAAGAGAACTGCAAACCCAGGGATGATCCTCAAAGGAGACTGAATCCTGTTATGAACGAAATTTNTCCTCAAAGACTTCGTCAACAGAAGTTGAATAAGCAATTTTCAAAATTTCTGGAAATTTTTAAGAAGCTTACCATTAATATTTCATTTGTTGAATTCTTAGAAAAAATGCCAAGCTATGTAAAGTTTACAAAGGATATTCTCAACAGAAAAAGAAAGTTTGAAGATAATAAAATTGTTGCACTTAGTGAGGAGTGCATTAATATAATTCAGAAGAAGCTTCCTAAAAAGATTAAAGATCCTGACAGCTTTACAATTCCATATGCAATAAGAGAAATTTTATGAGAAAGCTTTATGTGATTTTGGTGCAAGCATTAACCTTATATTATTATCAATATTTAAAAGATTGGGATCAAGAGAAATAACCCCTATTACTATAACTTTGCAGTTAGCATATCATTCAATAACGTACCCTAAAGGAGTTATAGAAGATGTCCTAGTCAAAGTGGATCAATTTATCTTTTTTGTTGATTTCATTATGCTAGATATAGAGGAAGATAAAGAGATACCTATCATTTTGGGGGGACCTTTCCTAGCCACGGGAAGATCAATGATAGATGTGCAGAAAGTGGAATTAACAATGCACGTCAATGATCAAACTGTTACTTTTAACATTTCAATATCAATGAAATATCCTACAAAAGGTAAAGATGATGAATGTTATAGAACGAATTTTATCAGAAATCTGAGTGAATGTCATTTCAAAACTACTTATGAAGAAAAATCTGAAGAACAGGATTCTGAACACAAGCAAGTAGGAGAATTAGATAAATGTGAAGATATTTTTAAAGAAGATTCAAACTATGTTCGAGAAAGTTTTGAAATGTTGGACATGATAAAAAAAGATAAATCATTTTTTCCATCATTAGAGAAACCTCCAGAACTTGAGTTGAAGTTACTTCCTGCTCATTTAAAATATGTCTTTTTAGGTGATTCCTCTACTTTACCAGTTTTAATTTTCTCAAGGTTAACGATGGAAGAAGAAGAAAGCTTGATAAAAATTCTAAAAAAAATTAAGAAAGCCTTTGGATGGACAATAACTGATATTAAAGGAATCAGTCCTTCAATTTGTATGCATAGAATTCATATGGAAGAGAACTGCAAACCTAGGGTTGATCCTCAAAGGAGATTGAATCTTGTTATGAAATAAGTTGTTAAGAAAGAAATTTTAAAGTGGTTAAATGCTGGAATTATCTACCCTATTTCAAATATTGCATAGGTTAGTCCAATTCACTGTGTTCCTAAGAAATGAGGGGTAACTGTGACTGTGAATGAACATATTGAGTTAATACCTACTAGACAAGTTGCAGGGTGGTGAATATGCATTGATTATAGAAAACTAAATCTTGCTAATAGGAAAGATCATTTTCCATTACCATCTAGATCAAATGCTGGATAGACTAGCTGGGCATAAATACTTTTATTTTCTGGATGGATATACTGGTTACCACCAAATACAAATAACTCCTAAGGATCAAGAGAAAACAAATTTTACATGTCCTTATGGTGCTTTTGCTTTTAGAAGAATGCCCTTGGGTTTATGTAATGCCCCTGCTACATTTAAAAGATGTATGATGACAATTTTTTGTGATTTAATTGAAAGAGGAATTGAAGTATTTATGGATTATTTTTCAGTGTTTGGAACTTCATTTGATTCATGTTTAGAACATTTATCAAAAGATCTTAAGTGCTGTGAAGAAACAAATTTAGTCCTTACTTGGGAAAAATGTCAATATATGGTAGAAGAGGTGAATTGTATTAGGTTATCGAAAATGGTATGGAAGTAGATCCTGCTAAAATTTAAGTGATCGCTAATTTACCTTATCCAACCAATGTAAGGGAAATTAGGAGTTTTTTAGGATATGATGGATTTTACAGACGATATATTAAAGACTTTTCAAAGATTGTTAAGTCTTTATGCCATTTACTGGAGAAAGATGCAATTTTTAACTTTGATGAAGAATGCCTTAAAGTTTTTGAGTTATTAAAAAAAAAATTAGCCACTGCAGTAATTATAGTTTCACCAGATTGGGGAGAAATTTTTGAATTGATGTGCGATGCTAGTGATTATGCTATTGGAGCTGTTTTAGGACAAAGATAAGATAAAATTTTTAAAGTAATTTACTATGCTAGTAAAATTCTTAATAAAACTCAAATTAACTATACAACAACTGAAAAGAGTTATTAACAATAGTATATGCCTTTGATGAATTTTGATCATATTTAATTGGAACTCATTGTGTAGTGCATACAGATCATTCTGCTATCAAGTACTTAATGAAAAAGAAGTATGTTAAACCTAGACTTATAAGATGAATTCTTCTTTTGCAAGAATTTGACTTTGAAATAGTAGATAGAAAGGGATTTAAAATCAATTTGTTGATCATTTGTCTGAACTTGAGTTAGAAAAACTGCTCTATTTTGAAAATGAAATTAATGAACATATTCAGATGAAAAATTGTTCAATATTAATGAGTGGCATGTTCCGTAGTATGTCGATATTGTAAACTTTCTTGTTAGTGATATTATATCATATGGAATGACATACCAACAGAAGAGGAAATTTATTTCTAAAGCTAAGACTTATTTTTGGGATGACCCATTCTTATATAAACAAGAAAAGTATATGATTATTCGAAGATGTGTAACATTAGAAGAAACTTATGAAATTATCCAAAAATGTCATAATTCTGATTTTGGGGGACATTTGGTGTTGATAAAACAACATAATTAGAAGAAACTTATGAGATTATCCAAAAATGTCATAATTCTGATTTTGGGGGACATTTTGATGTAGAAGAAACTTATGAAATTATCCAAAAATGTCATAATTCTGATTTTGGGGGACATTTTGGTGTTGATAAAGCAACATACAAAATTTTACAATCTAGATTCTATTGGCCTACAATTTTTAGAGATGTTAATGAATGTATCAAAACTTATGATAGATGTCAACGAGTAGGAAATATTGTTAGAAGAAATGAAATGCCCCTCAATTATATGCTAGAAGTTGAAATATTTGATGTTTATGGATTAGATTTCATGGGATCATTTATACCATCTTTCAAAAAGTTATATATATTGTTAGTAGTGGACTATGTATCCAAATGGATATAAGTTGTTGCTTTACCTAGATGTGATGCTCAAAGTGTTGCAAAATTTTTGAAAACTGAATATTTTGTAGATTTGGGATGCCGAGAGTTATCATAACTGATGGGGGAAGTCATTTTAGAAATTCCATAATTTTGTAGATTTGGGATGCCGAGAGTTATCATAACTGATGGGGGAAGTCATTTTAGAAATGTCATAATGCATAAATTATTAAAGAAATATCATATAAATCATAGGATTGTTACTGCTTATCATCCTCAGACAAGTGGTTTGGCTGAATTATCCAATCGAGAAATTAAAATAATTATGAAAAAATCTGTGAATCCAACAAAAATGGATTGGTCAGTCAAATTTGACTATGTTTTGTGGACTTATAGGACTGCATATAGAACTTTTATAGGAATGTCGTCAAATAGGCTAATATTTGGGAAAGCTTGTCACTTATCAGTTGAACTTGAGCATAAAGCATATTGAGCGCTTAAAGAGTTCAATTATAATTTGAAAGATGCTGGTGAGAAAATATTATTGCAATTAAATTAACTTGAAGAGATAAGGAATGAATCTTATGAAAGTGCTAAGATTTACAAAGAAAAAATGAAGAAGTGACATGATCAAAGAATTCTTACTAAAAATATTCAGTTAGGGCAACAAGTTTTGCTATATAATAAATGTTAAAATTATTTTCAAGCAAACTTAAGTCCAGGTGGATGGGCCCATTTGTTGTGATAAAAGTTTATCCTTATGAAACTGTGGATATTAAAGATCCTAAGACTAATAAAGTGTTTAAAGTGAATGGTCATAGACTGAAACTTTATTTTATAGGGGATCAACATAAATTTAATGAAGGAATGATGTTGGGTCAACTAGAGTAAGCACTGGTTACGTCGTGCTGACGATGTAAAACCAAGCATTTTGTGGGAGGCAACCCATAATTATCAGTGTGTTTTCTTTGATTGTTGTTTGTGTGTGATTGAGAAAATTGTGGTAGTATTTTTTAGATTATTATGTGTTAGTATTGATTTTAAGACTTTATTTAGTAACCTAGACAAGTTAGAATGAGAATTTGGACGTTTAGTTGACTGATGCAAAAATGTGCAATGGCGCTTAAGCGCCAATATTCGGGAGCGCTTAAGCGTGGCAGTTAAAAACCATATGCAAAATTAAGATTCTAGAAGGTTTAACCGCCAATTAGTTTGTAAAAACGTGTCAAGGCAGTTCCAAGACGTGCTTAGGAGTTATTAAAAGGATTTAGGCCTATAAATAGAAGGGTTTTGTGAAGGAATTTCACCCCATATCATTTTCAGCCCTAAAGTCTATAAGAGAGAGATTTTGATAAGATGTCTTCATGGGAGATTGATTTGAAGAAGAAGGAAGAGACCATGAGGAAGAGATTCATTAGTCAAAGTGCATAAGAGATGTATAACAGTTTCTTAGCCATTAGTATCGAAAAGATATCCGAAAAGATCAATAAAATTGAAACTATTATGGCTTTACTTGAGACCAAGGTAATTGAGATTCATGCACATCTTGGGCATATTGGATGGCAATTAAAAATGCAATTTAGTCATACTAGTTATATAGAGGAAGCAGATAAGGAGATGTTTCTTAAGAAAAAGTGGATTGAAGAAGATAATATCAGATTTCGTCACCACCGTTTGTTTTATCAACTTTATGTTCTGATTGCCCCAGGAGAGACTAATGAAAGACCAGAGTTTGTCCTATCAAATGAAGGATGGGATTAAGTTTGATGTCAAAGTTATTTTTTTAGGAGTCGTTGTGTTTATGTGTTAGTATTTAAGTCTTGTTTTTAGTGTTTAATTGTGAATGTTTGTTAATTTTTTGTGCTCAGAACATTTTTTCATCCGAAACTATTTGGAGTGAGAATCAAGTGTTACTTGTATTTATAATAGTTTGTAAATGAATATACATTTGTTTGTGTGAAAATTAGTGTTATTTTTAGCCTCGAATTGAATTGAGTTATATAGAGAATGTTGAGAGAGGGGAGAGTTAAAGAAGATGAAAATAATCATTTAAGTATTATGAGACCATTTAGGGGTGGTATACTTAGAAAAATAGTGTATTTTTCTTAGATTTAAAAATCTCAAAAATTGTGCACTGGTGCCTAAGTGACGCATTCTCGCGCTTAAGCGTGTGGTAATCCGAGAGCCAGGTGCCTAAGCACCACTTATCTGCACTTAAGTGCTGGTTCACAAAAATCGCTTCGCGAACTGTTAAAAGTGAAAAATTAACCAAAAAATCACCATTTTTCACCCTTCCGTCACCTTCAACCTCTCAAAATCTCAATTTTGGAGAGCTAGGGCACACTATTAAGTGGATATTTCTTGATGAATTAAGAAAAAATTGCTATATTCGGATTTCTTAAGGTAAGAACTTTACTTCTATGCAAAAATTTTGGATTTTCACCATGTATTTTGAGTACATTTGGAAGAATTTGAAAATTCATTGTTCATGGTTAAAAATGAGGTAAAATCTATGGAATTTGCATAGGAAGTGTAGCTTATGCTTTTAGAAGTTTAGTTTAGTAGTTTAGACTTGATTTTTGAAGTTATTTTTAGAATTTTATAAAATTGTAGAAAGACGTCAAGAATGAAGAAGAGTAAAGGAAAGAGCCCTTTTGATTCGAGAAAATTTGTGAGTTTCAAAGCTCAAGATAGGCACAATGATGCATTGCAATCATGAAAGCTTATCCAGGAGCATTGCCTTAAGAATCCAAACGGATCTGTAGATAATCTGATCGTTTGAAGATAGTGGGAACGATTCTGTTGTTAATCTGCTGTTGCAGTTATTTCTGTTGTTAGGGAGTTCCATGCAAACCTCCTGAAGCTAAAGATGATAGAGTCATGGTTCGAGGAAAGTTGGTATCTTTTTCACCTGAGGTAATCAATTTGTTCAACCATTTGCCACCAGATATTTTATGTTTTTATGTAAATTATAGTTCGACTGAGACGGAGCTAGATGAGATTATTTCTTTTTTGACTATTGGAAGAGGACTCTGGAAAATCACTAATGAGAGGAGAGTCAATTTTTCAACGTCAAACTTAAGTGCACCTTCAAATGTGTGACACTATTTTCTTTCTGCTCGTCTGCTACCAATAAATCATCTCAGTGAAGTTACCAGAGAGAGAGCAAAGTTAAATTATTGTATCCGGGAAGGAAAGCTCATCAACATTGGAGCTTTGATATATCAGACTATCATCAATTCTGCCACTGCCGTTACTACTGCAGTTCTGGGATTTGCTTCCTTGATCTTTTCTTTATGTGAGCAGACTGGAGTGAAATATGATAGCTAAGAGGAAGTATTGTTGCCTCTAAAGCCTATTACAAAGGTGAATGTGAATACTTATTCTAAACATTCTATTTTTGGCTGGAGATGAGGATTTTCAAGGAGTTATGGAATGGAAACGTGTTCTGTTTCTTCCTCTGATACTTCTACATCTAGACCATCTACCTCGCGTGCTTCTACTTCTAGAGGTGAGTCTACTTAGACCCAAGATCAATTATTACAAAGGATGATGAATAATATCAACTCTACTTCAGATAAGGTCAGAAATTTAGAAAGCTTTGCAGGTCATATTGATGAGTATAATAGAAGGAAAAAGTGATTATGAAGAGAAATTTCACTCATCTTTGGAGAGCCTCATTAGGGGTAACCAAGGAGTGCAATTTCCTCCATATCCTACCCTCATTATGAGTCTACAAATGTCTGAAATAGCGGTGATTTTGAGAATGAGTAGGACTGAGAGATTTATTTTTTATGTTTGTATTATGTTGTGGATTATGTAGTCTGGGCTTGCTACATTTGCATTTATGTGCTTATTTGGATTATGTGATGGTTTGGACTTATATTTAATTGTTATTGTGATGTTGTGTTTTGTTAGTATTTTGTTTTAAATTCTAAGGTAGTAACTATTGTTGTGTGTTTAGTACTGTGTTAGTTAGCTAAGGATTGAATTTAATTCTATAGCTTTTGGAAAGTTGAAAATCTTGCTAACTTTAGTTTTAAATTTTAAACTTAGAAAATTGCTACCCTGCATTTTTCTTTTATCTTGTTAGTGTATTTATTTTTATGTTGAAACTGTGAACTCAAAGTTAGTGTGTTTGTTTGTTTTTATGTTTGTACCCACTACTTAGAAGTCTATTGAATCTCTACATGTTAAATTAAAATGAAAATGATAAAAAAAATTGATCAAAAATTAATTTTACTCCTATTTTTAGTTTTATACTTGTATACTTAGAATATAAAAATTCATGTAAGCATGTTATTTCAATTTCATTCCTGATTATATATATCTGATGCTAAACTATTTAATCTGTTAAAAATTTAAGTTTGGGAGGGATGAAAAATATTTTCAAAACTTGAATTTTATTTGCTCTCAAATGTGCTACAAGTGAATTTGATTTGAAAAGAAAAATGAACATGTATATGAAGTTATATTAGGGAAGTAAATTTTGATTTTAAAAATTAGTAAGAAAATTTAGTTGAAATTTTTAGTAATGAAGAAAAACTTTAAAGTAAAAATTTTTAGTGTAGAAAATGTTTAATATAAGTAACTATCTTTAGTAAGAAAAATTGTATTTTTGAAAATTTTAGAAAATTAGACATTTATATTTAATACTTAAATTTCTTTTATTAAAATAATTTTCAAAACTATTATTATATTCTTTAGTAAAAGACTTATATGAAGACTTTGCTTTAGAAAAGGAGAAGTGGAATTCAAAATTATTAAAGACCCATCCAGATATAGTAATCCTTGCATGAAAAAGAAAAAAAATATAAAAAAAGAAAAAGAAAAAGAAATGAGTAAGGGAGGAGAAGCTTGATGATTAGTGCATAATCAAAAATTGGTTCCACATTTGATCTTTTTAAAGTATAAGACTTGAGAAACTCTTAAGCTTAAGGATATAATATAGTAAGTAAAATTATTCTCAATAATAAAATTTTTTTAAGTGGAGATAAGAAAAGGACTAAATTCTAAATTTGGAGAATCTACAATATTTTTGAATTTGATAGGAACTCATATTTTTATATTTCTTAACATTTAAAATTTCTAAAACTTTAAGTTGGTCTCATTTAATAATTATTTTTTTCTAAATTGGACTACTAAATTTCTAAATCTAAATTTTAGTAACTTCTAAAAAAACTCATATTCATATATACTTATTTAGTTTTTAAAGATTGAAGCGTCACTTGAGGACAAGTAATATTTTAAGTTTAGGGGATTTTGATACACCTAAAATATATAGTATTTTTAGACGCATTTTCATACTTATTTTTGAGATATTGCACTTTAATGGAAGGTATTTGTGTGTTTTTTTTTCAGGTATAAGTAAAAAGGTGAAAAAATGCTAAAAGAAGCGAAAAAGGATCAAATTTAGAGCAAAGAGATGAAAATTGTGCTAAAGTGTTTTTGCGCCTAAGCGCCAGATCCAACGCTTAAGCGCATGTTAAACAGAGAAGGTCGCGCCTAAGCACCGAAGTCAGTTATTTGGCGGCTTCATTTGACCAAAGTTTGAAGAGGTATTTGAGGCACCTATTGGCTAAAGAGGGTGGTTATGATCACTAAAAATAAAAATATTATTAAAAGACTTGCGAAAGGGGGCAACCCTTGGAGAATACATCAAATTTGGACACATTTTGAAGAGTTTCCAAGACACATCTTGGGAAATTTATAAAAGAAGGAAGTTGATACATTTGAAAGTGGTGTTTGAAGTCCTAAAAAGTGCTTAACAAGGGAGAGATTTTCAAGCACCACAAAAATTTATTTTATTCTTTTTGTTTTTAGTTTTATTTGAGAGATCAGAGTGTTGTAAAAGAAAGAGATTCAAAGGAACTTCAAGAGTTTGGTGGAGGATTTGAGATAAGTTTTTATCTTTGTTTCTAAACAGATTCAAAGAAACTTCAAGAGTTTGGTGGAGGATTTGAGATAAGTTTTTATCTTTTGTTTTTAAACTATTTTTGGTTTTAATCGAGACTTCTTGTTTATTTGACAATGATTTCTACTTTTAAACTAAAGTTTGGTTTTATTTTCTCCATGGAGTCTAAGTAGTTTTCTTTATCTTTCTTTAATGATAAGTAATTAAAGTGTTAGATGGAAGTTGTGGAGAGTATTAATCTTTAATGTTGGAAGAAGTTGTGATGATTCAATTCCATGTACTTCATTTACTTCTTGATTTGGCCTATCCATATGTTAAAATTTATTGTGAGAACATGTAAGAACATGGTTGTTATTATCTTAGTCAACAATTAGAAAGAATCACATGAGGTTGTATGAGTGAGAATGTAATTCATATGATTTAATGCAAATAAATAGGGAAATAATCGTTAAAAGTTGTTGAGTTAGAGGACTTTAAAGTGACAAGTTAAAACCTCCAACTTGGTTTATTGTTTTAGATTCTGATACGAGATGTTATCCCCCAGGTGGAGGGAATCGAGGGAACTCTAGAGTGAGGGCTAGTATCTTACCTACCTAGCCGGTCTTCAGAATTATTCAAACTTTAAATTAGCCAATGTTCTTTATAACATCTCTAGTAAGGTTAAAAAATATAATTGTTTCTATTTGGCACAACACAATTTGCATACTTTCACAACAGAATTTCTATGCTTATTACTGATTCATAATAAGGAGAAAGATATTTTCAAATTCAGTGCTTTTCTTTTACATAAACTCAAGTTATTTTCTTAAATTGTTACGGTTTTATCAAAATATCAAAAATATCAAAAAAATTCGAATTTTAATTACTGCAAATACATCTCTAGTTTTAGTAATTATCTTTTTAAAATAGAAAGTTTGTTGTTCAATAGAGCATATNTCATACACCCATTAACACATCAATCAATCTTCTTAAATTTTAACCTTAAATTGAAGCTAACGTTTTCGTTCTATACAGGCCATCCGACACTAAATTCTTTTATGGTTCGTCTCTTCAATAATGTTGCTACCTGATTGAATGCGTCTCTGGGCATGTTAAAATCAAATTTAATGATCACCATTTTTAGCATCACTAATAACTCTATATGTGTAGTGCAACCATCTCGTAAAGGTTGTTGTGCAGTGTTAATAAGTCATAGAACCGTTGTGATTCATTGTGCAATATTTTCTGGTTCATGTTGAATGCTCCCAAAAAATTGAGTTCTTTGAGCATCATAAATCATTTCTTCATGTGTCGGGTTCAAATTCCTCTACATGAGGGGAGTAAATTGTCAAGGCACCTCCTTGATCGAATTAAACTTCAGGTTCTTGCTCATTATTTGCGGTCTAGTACCTATAATTAGGTTTGAATCTCTTATGGTAATGATCCAACTTAACTCCTTCGGGTGGCGAAGCATTTGATTTTTGTGTTTCATACAAGGACGCTAAAACTTACCATCAGAATGATAAATGGGCAGTTGTGATGCCACCTGCACAAATTCTTCAATGTTATTCAAGAACTCATATGTGAGTCATTTTCATTTTCTATATAATTTATTATACATCCAAGCTCTCAAATCACGAATATCGATNCACAACCTATGCCAAAACTAACATACATATCACAAAATTCTTATGTATGTACAAACCTAACACCTAAACTACAATTTGTAGAAGCACGCCACATTATCTATGTCAAATGCCTATTTCACTTTTCAAAAATTAAAACAAAAAAGCTTGACACAAATAGAATTACCTTCCTAAATGTTTTCTGATTGGAGCGGAGGAGAAATACAATAGTTTCGGTGGTTCTGTAAGATGCCACCGTCGTTACCTTCCCAGCTAACACTAATGGCCTCTGTATCGTGAAGGTTAGTTTGGGAAGACGATGGGTTTGATTGAAACGGTGAAGGAGAGTGAAAGGGGAGAGGGAAAGGGGAGAGTGAGGATTTTAGGAAGAAGGAATGATGGGAGACTGTGAACAGNTGCTAATAACATCATCTATATTACTATTACTTTGAGCAATATACCCGATCAATACATGCATTNCCAACATCAGCATCTTCTGTAGTACATCAACACCTCATATTTGATCTACTTGGTCAAGTAATTTCATATCAAGTGATAAATACTTCGATTTATCTTCAACTAATCTCTCTTTAAAATCTCTTCAAGATTCCTCGATGTCCAGGACTTCTTCCTCATTCAAAGAACACAACAAATCCGCTATCTCATTTCGTCATATGCCAAAGTTTTTTTTGTTATCAAATTTCATCACATCGAATTTGACGGTATGCATAACCGTCTGATGAATCAACATTTTCATCACCATAGTGGTTGTTGAAGAACTTGATATCGTGCTAGCATTCGTTGCTCCCACTCTTGAAATCTCTTTCACAAAAAAATTCCTCTAACAAAACACCACAAAAAAAAAAAGAAAAAGACAAAAAAAAGTTCACCTAAAAAAAATTTAATTTCAAAAAAAAAAAAAATTCATTATGGAATTTCCTTTTGTTTTTCATTTCTTTCTTTCTTTCTTTCCTAATTTCACCTTTAAAGGAATTTCCTTTTTAAAAATCTTTCTTCTCAAAATCCTTAACACAAGGTTTCTTCTTTTCTTTCCAAAAAAAAGTCTTTTTTTTCTTGTTCCAGCAAAAATCCTTTTTTTAGAACCAAATTTCCTTAAAAAGCTTTCATTTTTTTCTTCTAATTCCACGAATCGAAAAGAAAAATAAAACTTGTCTTCTATCATTCCAAGCGATCCCCTTCCACTGGAACACACACTATTGCTGAGCCTTGCTCGGGCTCCGCCCACCAGACCTTGGCCTCCCGCACCTCATCGGAACTGCTGCCTGCTGCTGAACTTTGTGTTCAATTCGCTTGCCTGCCGCTGGTCTACTGTCGAACCTTCGAATCTACCGATAAAGCATGTCAGATTTTACGCTCACGAACCCGAAACTCTGATACCAATTATTAAGAAAAAATAATGTAGAAACGAAAAAATTCACACAACAACAATCAAACACAAAAGATTTATGTCATTCAACGTTGGATTGATTCGTCTTCCAACGGGAGGGAGATTTCTCTAACACCAGATGGAAAGAAAGAAAAATTTCTTAGGGTTACAACTTCAACACTTCTCACCATCTCTCTCATAAACCTTAAATCAGTTTTTATTGACGAGAATTAGGACATTCAAGTATAAAAAACTAAAAAAAAATCAGATGATCCCTAATTAAAAAAAAAAAACCATAAATACAACTCATACAATACCTAAAATTATAAATTTGATCAACTCACATAGTTTAATTAAATTAATATATAGGCTACTTTTCCGTTCAATTGCTCATCAACACATTTCATTTTAATCCTAGCTAAATTAAATATGATTAAAAAATTAATTCTTTTTTACAACCATACGATTTAATAATCTTAAATTTAACCAAAGAAAGATAATGTCCACCATACGTAAAATTTAATATAAAAAAATAACACAAAATAAAACAAAAAATCTTCTCATTTGCTTCTCTATTTAACGAGAAATTATTGCATACGGACACCTGCATGCGGTGTCTGATCCTGACCGTAGATCACGGTGATTTACGGGCATGATATATTTTCAGTTTTCTTTTTTAAAAATCGGTGGGGCCCATTGAAATACATCCTGACCGTATATCGCGTGATCTACGGTCAGGATCGGATCCGTCCGTATGCAATAATTTTTCCTATTTAACATATTTATAATCCATTTCATTTACGGCCGTATAAAAAATATTTTAGAAAAATCTTTTTTTTCTTGCAATTATGAGAACACTCAGACTACTCTTAAATAACATCTTAAGGTAAATAATATATTTATATGTATTTAATTTATTGATGTCAACTCAAATGACTGAATTGATCTTAAGCTAAAACCGGATTAGCTTAAGCTAAATCATTAATTATCTTACAAAGAAACTTCATGAAATTGAATGAATGATTGGATTCTAGCCAGAAGTCANATTGATGTCAACTCAAATGACTGAATTGATCTTAAGCTAAAACCGGATTAGCTTAAGCTAAATCATTAATTAACTTACAAAGAAACTTCATGAAATAGAATGAATGATTGGATTCTAGCCAGAAGTCTGGCTTTAACTAGATCATATTTCGGCTGTCAATATTTTTGAAAACAAGGAACAAAAATATTTATTCTTTCAAATTATTATAAAATACCTAACAAATTTTTTTTTATCAACAAAGCATTGATATTAGGAAAAAGTATTACATCAGTACTACGCACGTAGAAATATCGTGCGCAGCCAATAAAATCACGCCACGCGCGACAGGAAAAAAGAAACAGAGCAGTAACACGGGGAATATTCCCCCGTGTTATTCATGTGTTATTGCGTGTCATTCATGTGTTATTGTGTGTTATTCATGTGTTATTGTGTGTATTATTGTGTTATTATAACACCAAGAATATTCTTNCGGCTGTCAATATTTTTGAAAACAAGGAACAAAAATATTTATTCTTTCAAATTATTATAAAATACCTAACAATTTTTTTTTATCAACAAAGCATTGATATTAGGAAAAAAATATTACATCAGTACTACGCACGTAGAAATATCGTGTGCAGCCAATAAAATCACGCCACGCGCGACAGGAAAAAAGAAACAGAGCAGTAACACGGGGAATATTTCCCCGTGTTATTCATGTGTTATTGCGTTTTATTCATGTGTTATTGTGTTATTCATGTGTTATTGCGTGTTATTCATGTGTTATTGATGTGTTATTGTGTTATTATAACACCAAGAATATTCTTAGGATACAATAACACATGAATAACACACAATAACACTTGAATAACACGGAGAATATTCCCGACAGAGAAAAAAACTGCGCAGTAACACGGGGAATATTCTTCCCCGTGTTATTCATGTGTTATTGTGTGTTATTCATGTGTTATTGATGTGTTATTATGTTATTATAATACCAGGAATATTCCTAGGATACAATAACACATGAATAATACACAATAACACATGAATAATACGGGAAGAATATTCTCCGTATTATTGCGCCGTTTTACGCACGTTACTCTACATGCGTAGTATTGATGTAATATTTTTTCTTAGCTTAGAAACTTGACCGAATTTAAATTAGTATACTAAACTGTATAAATTGTAGGTCAACGATAGCTATTAATTTTTTATAGTTAGCGTGTCCTGGAGCTAATGAAGCTATCTTCCTAGCAGCTGTCAGTCCGATTGGGTGAATTATTACAGGCTTGCAAGCGCACGTTTCTCAATGCATGCAACAATGAACGGGAACGGCGGGTTTAGCGAAGGAGAAAGGCAATCGAGACTTCAAAGTAATATTTTTTCTCTTAAAGAGCTCGGGTACCCCAAATCCCCCCCATGAAAGAGAGCAAGAAAGATGCAGAGGGAAGAGATATATATGTGCTTAAATCCATGCTTTTCTTCTGCATCTGCTACCTTGTCTTTAAGCCAATGCGTCATGTGCGGTCAAATCAAAAAAAGGTTCAAGCTTTTGTTTCCTTTTCTCTCCCTTGTCTGTCTAAATCNATATTCTTAGGATACAATAACACATAAATAACACACAATAACACTTGAATAACACGGGGAATATTCCCGACAGAGAAAAAAACGTCGCAGTAACACGGAAAATATTCTTCCCGATGTTATTCATGTGTTATTGTGTGTTATTCACGTGTTATTGATGTGTTATTGTATTATTATAACACCAGGAATATTCTTAGGACACAATAACACATGAATAATACACAATAACACATGAATAACATGAGAGGGAATATTCTCCGTGTTATTGCGCCGTTCTACGCACGTTACTCTACGTGCGTAGTATAGCGTAGTATAATATTTTTTCTTGATATTAGCTTAGAAATTTGACACGAGTTTTAATTAGTATATGAAGCTGTATAAATTGTAGGTCAACGATAGCTATTAATTGTTTTATAGTTAGCGTGTCCTGGAGCTAATGAAGCTATCTTCCTAGCTGCTGTCAGTCCGATTGGGTGAATTATTACAGGCTTGCAAGCGCACGTTTCTCAATGCATGCAACATGAACGGGAACGGCGGGTTTAGCCAAGGAGAAAGGCAATTCAGACTTCAAAGTAATATTTTTTCTCTTAAAGAGCTCGGGTACCCCAAATCCCCCCATGAAAGAGAGCAAGAATGATGCAGAGGGAAGAGATATATATGTGCTTAAATCCATGCTTTTCTTCTGCATCTGCTACCTTGTCTTTAAGCCAATGCGTCATGTGCGGTCAAATCAAAAAAAAAAGTTTCAAGCTTTTGTTTCCTTTTTCCCTTTCTCTCCCTTGTCTGTCTAAATCGTGTACGAACCCTAATGCTGCTATTTTATCTCTTCTGCCGGAACTCAGCCTACGTTAAGCCCATGGCATCAGCGTTATTACATTCCAACCACTTCAGGTACAACTGCAGCGATCCGCTTAGTGCCCGCAAGGCACTGGAACGATCCGGTAATGGTTAGCTTTTTTCACTGTGCGACATTACTCCGAAAACAACAAATGAGTGAGAGAAAGCTGAGAGGCACAAGCAAACGTCCCCATCAGGATCCTCTTCCCCAACCCTTTCGCTCC
Source organism: Phalaenopsis hybrid cultivar (assembly GCA_002079205.1). Classification (NCBI taxonomy): domain Eukaryota; kingdom Viridiplantae; phylum Streptophyta; class Magnoliopsida; order Asparagales; family Orchidaceae; genus Phalaenopsis; species Phalaenopsis hybrid cultivar. Next base: position 72,749 of record JXCR01128640.1, on the reverse strand, counting down.
CTGTTCTGCTTCTCTGTCATCGGGAATGCCGAACGGCATCGCATGCGATCTTAACTCTGCGATGTAGAAAGTGAAGGGGATGGTCACTTTCACCGTTATTCAGCTACCTTAATCCAATACAACGCGAGGGATCTGGTCTGGTCTTTGTTGAAGCGGACGTGAGTCTTTTGCATATAATGACTGGCATCGTTAAATGGGGCAAGTTGTCCTGTGCCAATTAGTGCTACAGTTAGATACTTATGCATGTTCCTCATATGAGGCCCCAAAATGGGGTTAGAAAAAAAAAAGACAATGGATGTAACTAGATGACATCACTTTGTTGATATGGATATGTGAGTCTTATGGTTTATAGAAATTCGTCTACTTTGCTTCTATGTATAGTTCTAAGTTTATTTTAGAGTTAGGTTTCCACTTTTGTTTAAAAATACTTCTAGCCTGTCATGTTACTTAGTCTAGGGTTATGGTTTAATTATATTTTCAGTTTCAATCAAATTTTCAACTTCAAATCAAACCTTGCCAACTTAATCAATCAATCTCAAGAAAATCATTTTCAGCTCAAGTTAAACCTCAAATAAAATCTTTTTTAATTCAAACTCTTCTAAGCTTAAGTTAAAATTGCAGCTTAAATCAAATATTTTAAACTCAAATTAGTCAGCCCAAACCAATAAACTCAAACCAATCCAACCTTTCAAATCAAAACATATCATCTTCAACAATCTTACAATTACAAACTATAGAGTTCACTTTCTCTCTAGAGTCTATTAAAATTTTTATTTGGCCTTTTTCATGACAAATTGTAATGGGGTTGTAAGTTTACACTCCCTTAATTTCAAGTACAAATCTTGCCGAACACGGAGGCTATCTATTTGAAGTCCTAAAACATCAATCTTGGAGAGACCAACCTTATAATCCAACATAATATAAAAAAATAAGTTGGTTGAAAGTATTCTCGAGAACTCATGACTCTTGTAATATAATTAATTATGAGGGGTTGTCTTTATAGGGTTATCAGACCCCAAAATAAAATCAATACAATCTTACACCCATGAGGTAGGGCAAAATTTTTTAGTTATGCTGGCCCATAAATTTTAAAGATTTTGCGTATCAAAATGACTAAATTCATTTTAAGGTAATACTTCGACCTCTCGAGATATTATATTTTACTTCAAATGATGTATTCGATTATTTTGATAAAAATTTTCAAAGTTTATGGCAGATACAACAACTAAATCCAACAACAAGATCAAGAACTTTTCTTTTTTCACTAAAGAATTTTTCTGGAGACTCTGCATGTAATGGTTCCTCTCTCCATATCTATTTTTTACTTACATTAGTTTTCATCGATAGTGTGTCTGAACCCTTTTAGAGTCAAATTATCCATATTATTCTCATTGAATATGTCATCCTCCAAATCATGAAATGGGTCCACCCAACATGTTTCAAACTCTATGTTCATTAACTTCTCATTTAAACCATATTTAATATGCATGCTCTATGAATTTCTTTTGTTGGATTCATTCATTTGATTGAGTTCAATGTTGAACAAGTTCCTTCTTAAAATTACCAAAATTTAGATATTCAAGTGTAGACTACTCATTACCATCCTTCTTTGTAACCCCACTACAAGAAAAATTTCATTAACAAACTCCTTTTCTCTGTTTAAAATGGAAAAAATCTGACACTCAATCTAATTTATCGAAAGGATGGGCTTGTAATTAAGTTTAAAATGAATTTTGATAATATCAAAAGGCCTGTGGTGATCTTAGGTTTTTTTAAAAGGTCCCAAAGTTGCTGATGAAGAAGAATTCCTGATGGAATTTAACCTCAAGCTAGTCTAGAGAAGATTTCACGCCTTTAAAGAAAGGAGTTTTTGGATGTTCCCATGTTGCAAATATTTTTGTTGTTGTTATTCCTAATATTCAAAACTCTTATGAGAAAAAAATGATTTCACCAAGTTATTGAAGTCTCTCAAAGCCTTGAGATTGTTGAAATGATGGATTAGAAATCAAGTGTTGGGTGAAGTTTGCAATGTCTCATTATTCATCTTCCAAAACTAATTCTTTGCCAACCAAAACTCAACCATAAAAAAAGAAGAAAAGACTTCACAAGAAATACATACAAGCTGTTAAGAAAAAAAATTTAATTGAGAAGAAATATGCCCATGAATTAGGCTAACTTCGGTGAAATGTCACATCTTCTGAGATGATGTATGTTTCACTCAATTTTTCCTGCAAAAGAAGAATAAGATTTACATAGAATAGGTGAGTCACATCTATCTCCTTTTGAATTTAGCTGCCTATTAAGGACAAGAAGAAGCCATGTTTTGCTCCTTTATTTTGAATACTTTAAGGGATAATAGAAAAAAAAAACTACAATGTGATGGATGTCCTTAAAATAGTAGAAGGTATAATTCATCGATACGATAATAAGAAAATCCTGGATCATGATAGATTCCCGAGGAAAGAGTATAAGTATCAAAGGACTTTCTACACATAAGTTGGCTTGAATAACTTTATAACGGATACTCTGAGCATAGAACCACTGATATTATCTTGTTAATTTAATCCAAAAGATTAAGCTAGATCTCTAAAAAGTCATTGTTGGTGCATCCTATACATTTATTATCACCAGAAGTACCTCCTATATCCTGACATTACAGAAAAATGTACTAAAATTGATGGCAAAATCAACGACCTGCCTTTGCATTGCAAAAAATGTTTCATTTTCTAACGGTATAGTGACAATTTATGATTTGAGTTATTTGTGGTGGATTAATAACATGCATGTTTTCGCTTATAAATAACCAAATTTTTTCCAATGATTTGAATCATTATTGACGCCTTATACCGTCAGTTAAACGAAATATTATCTGACGAACATATTATGTCGGTTATCCATGAACCCGCCATTTGGCAGGGTACTAACCAATGCATTTTTTTTAATAAGCGATAGTTTTATCCGTCAATAATAATGTAAATTACTGACGGTCTAACTATGGTTCATGTTTATATTATTTGGGACAACATACTACAAAATTTATGTCACTTATTAACTGCAATATTTATTCTGATAGTTTTTATTATTACTGACACAATAAACCATCTGTTAGAAATTTATATTAACAGAAAATCATTGGTTATATGCTATCTTCGAACCGTCATCTGGCAGGGTATTAACCAACACATTTTTATAATAAGCGATGTAAATTGTTGTCGAAAATAATATTAAGAACCGATGGATTTAAAGTCGTGTATAAGCCATCAAAAATAATCTATTATACCACCAAAATTGTGGTCCTCCCCCTCTTGCCCTAATCCCCTCTCCCCTCTCTCCTCTCTACCTAAAGCCTTCTTCAACCCCCTCTATTTGGTCCAAAACCATCATCTTCATCTCGCAATGCAATCATTAGAAGCTAGTCGGGAACAGAATGACGGGATCACCACGTATAGTGACCAGAAACTCTATTTTTTCTCCTCCTTCTGGTCCTCTCCTACACTGAATTATCGAGGAAGGTAACTTCTCTTTGTTTACTTTTTATTTTCAAATATTTTTGAAAATGCATTTAGGGTTTAGTGTTTAACAACTAGGATCAAATATTTTCTTATTTTTGTTGGATTAGATCAGGGATCGGCTTTAAGCCAATACATTTTTGCTTTAGTTATGGATGCTCTTACCAGACATTTACAGGAAGATTTAACTTGGTGTATGTTTTTTTCCCGTGTTATCCTTCTTGTCGATAAGGCTAGGGAAAGATTTTAGGAAAAGTAATGCATTTACGCATGCAATGATAGAACCATTGTGAATTTCATAAAAAATGAAAAATATGGGTTGAGTTTTTATCATGACCTTTGATATTTGAGTGAGAATTTGAAAAATGGATGAAAGAGGGTGCTTGATTTGTAAATAAAAATATTTTGAGTTTCCTATATGTAATCGTCTAAGAACTTGAATTATGGAGGTCGACATTTGAGTCTAAAGGCCTTTGTTTGAGTAGTTCTAGAATCAAATACATGAAATGTAATTTCAGTAGTAGTAATTTTAACGGTAGAGTTGTAACTATAGATGATCGAATCATTAAAAGGTGTGAACATTTTAGATATCTCGGGTCTCTCATTCAAAGTTTAGGTGAAATAGATAGGGATGTGATTAGTAGATTTCATGTCGGTTGGTTGAAGTTGAGGAATTCATCCGACCTATTGTGTGATAGAAAATATTTCTTAGACTTACAAGAAAATTTTATAAGTGACAAATGTGCAAGATTAAATATTATATAAAGTTAATAAAATAGTTCACACACTAGGAGCACTACGCTAGTATACGTATCGATTCAAGTAATGTGGGGCTCTAATGGAGTCCTAAGTGTCGATCCCACAGGGATAAACAAAACTCTTACAGGTTGACTTAAGTAAAATCCTCTTTAAACTGCAGTTACCTTATTTGAGAAATGATGAAAACTTTTTTGTGTATTAACTAATCCTACATAATTTAAAAGGAATGCTACGTATGCTAAGCAAATGTAGAATGCAAATGCAAGACAATCTAAAAAAGCTAAAATGTAAAGTTACCACTAAGAAATTCTAAACTAAAGATGTATAGAAGAGCTCAAAGTATATAAACATCCTTCCCCTTGCAATGTGTTTATAATCAATGTAGGAATCTAATAATTTTAAATATATTTAATGTATTGTGAAACATACCTATTCTTTACCCTCTCTCGAGTGCATAAAGAACATTGGCTAATACAGAGTTAAGTCTCTAAGCCCGTGGTTAGGCTGGGAAGATACTAGCTGTCACTTTAGAGTTCTCACGTACCCTTCACTTAAAGGCAAACATCTCGCTTTAGGTTCCAAACGTATGGATCAAATTGAAAATTTTAATTTATCATTCTAAAATCTCTAATTTATGCTCATCAAAACTTTTTTTCGTATTTATTTGCACTTAACCTCATGGACTACATTCTCAACCATGAGACTAAATGTGATTCTTACTATGTTGAGAAAAAAATAGTCATTTTGGGTCATTATGTTTCACAATAGATTTTAACAAATCAATTGACCAGATTGATAGGTAAATTAAGCATAGAGTTTAAATTATAATAAATTATGGAATTAAAAACACTTCTACTAAACTTTATTCCTACACATAATTATTCCTCATTGCAAGGAGAAAGACAAATGAAACTACTCAGATCTCATGGGGAAGACACAATAACACATGGATTTATAGATAAATAAGTTTACAAAATAAGATTAAGTAAAATAAATAAGATACACAACTTATTTCAAAATCCTTCCAAAGCAATCCTTTTAGTTCTTTTGAATCACTCACTCTCCTTACAATTCCACTTCAATCTCACTTAGAATTGTATTGAAGAAGACATCTCTCGCTTCTTCTCTTCTCCTCTAAATCTAAGCAAGCCACTAAGCAAATCCTTCAATGACTCACCTCTCCAAGACTCTCCCCTCTCTAAAAAGACTCTCATTGGACTCTCCAGAAGTCTCTTTAAATAGAGTTCTCAAAATCACCAAGAGTCACTTCAAGCACCCCTTCAAAAGTAGTCCACATTAGTTGAACCTTCTTGAAAAGCATTTCTGGCGCCAGGTCAAATTTAGCCTTTTTGCTTCCTTTGACTCCAAATTGCTCTATTTTCATCCCATTTTCTCCACTTGCTCCATTTATTATACCAACAAAAAAAAATAAAAAATACCTTTCATTAAAGCAAAAAAATCATTAAAAATAAGCATTAAATGTGCAAATAAAAGTAATATATTTCAGGCATGTAAATTACCCCATGTCAGCAATATATTCATAGACACTTAGTTAAGGTTGGCTATTGAGATAACTTTCTTGAAGGTGTTGTCTATACCAATTAAAGTCAAGGGTTGTGAGATCCTCTCACTAATCAATATGGAGTACATTCATGGACATGATATCAAAGGGCAGGTTTCCATCACTACAATCAAGAAATCGACTAATTGGAGACAACCCTTTGGGGATTATCAAGGGGAAGGCAATTTGCCTCAAGATAAATCATTAGCTCATTAAGAGAAGTCTAGAGAATTATCTTATATCTTTATAAATGACATACTCTACAGAAAGTCTTTCGATTATATGCGAATATTTTGCTTAGATTAGAATGAATCCCAAAGAATCATCAACGAGATAAATTATGAATTTTGTGGTGCTCACCAATCTGGCCCTGAGATTAAATTAAAAGTACAAAGCATGAGGTATTATTAACCAACAATGATTAATGATTGCAAGGAGACTGCATCACTATATCATCAATATCAAATCCTTGGTGTAGTTTGAATGTTAGGGCACAAACACCATGAGTCCTATTGGCCCTCCTTCATCCAAGGTGTAGAGGTTCATAGTGGCATCGACTGGCTACCTCTTAAAGTGGGCGGAGGGCATTCCTCTAAGAGAAGTAAAAGCTTACCATGTATTGTAATTTAAAAATCACATTGCAGATGGATTCAGTATCTCATGACGAGTCGTATTAAATAAAAAACCTTCATTCAAAAGCACTAAAATTAAAAAAAAAAAATTTGTGAAGAAACTCAACATTGATTAGAGACATTCAACAATATACTGCCATTGAAAAAATAAACTACCTGAATCCTTCAATAAGATCTTAGATCAAATGCTAAAGAGGAAACTTAAAGATAATAAATATCAGTGGCATGAGCTCTTTGGTGGAGGCTTTATGGGCTTACTAAACTATATATTGAACCCAAACTCAATTCTGTGTTCCTTTGAAAGTTCAAATCCTCATANCATATCGTTATATATATATATATATATATATATATATATATATTGAAAAGTTAAATACTTATTTCTTCAAGATCAAGTTTTGACTCTGTTGTAAAGCAAGAAAAAATAAGTAAAAATATAATCAAAGACATTGTTATACTGTTGCATATAAATAGTTGGGATCAGTCATGACAATGAAACTTAGTGTTCTTCTTGGTTAAAGTATAAAATGATCGACCCCTGTCAGTAATGTTGAAAATAAAGCATCTTAGGTATGTCAATCTCTCTTGAAAAAAATATTAATTTGGTTAGGCTTTTGGAAGGTGTAATTTTAAATATCACCTTAATTTTTTCTAGGTTAATTTCAATCTTAGAGTTATACTATGAACCATAAGAATTTTTTAGAAGTTATGACAAATGCATATTTCAATGGATTCATTTTAAAGTCATATGTTGTAGACAATACAAAATAATTTTCAAGTCATATAGGTGGTTTCCCTTTCTTCACTTTTAATGATGAGATCATCAACACAAAACTCGACTTTTTATGGATGAGCTCATCAAAAATCTTGGTCACGACTCGTTAGTAGGTAGCACTGACATTCTTTAGGCCAAAAGGCATAACTTTGTAGCAATAAACTCTAATTTGAGTTCATAATGTGGTATTTTTTTCATCTATATGAGTCATTTTGATTTTATTACAGTTGGAGAAACTATCCATGAATGAAAAAATTGTGTGTGAAGATATGATATCAACCATTAATTCTAGTACAGGTAAAGGAAATTTATGGTTGAGACATGCCTTGTTTAGATTTTAGCAATTGATGCACACACAAATTTATCTATTCCTATTTTTAATAAGCACAACTCAGGCTAATCATGAAGGTTACTTTTCTTCTCAGCTAAGTCTCCTCAATCAGTTTCTTCACTTCTACACTCACTTGTTGTTCCATTTCTAATCTAATTTTTCATAAAGCTTGCTTAGTTAGTGTGGCATCATGTTGTATTTCCAATTTATGAATTTTCATCTTAAGAGCTATCCTTAAATTTCTTCTTAGCTCAATATAAAATAAATTTTAAACTCTATGAGTAACTTGACAAGGTTATTAGTTTTTTGTTTACTAACAAGCAAGCTCTTAAAGTTAGCTTAGAGTTTTCATTAGTCCTTAAATTTATTTCTTTCAATTTATCAATAGTATACTTAATTTCTTTCTCTAGTTCATGAGATGCATCTCCAACTAAGAGGTCATCCATATGATCGGTGATCGCAATTTAGAAATCTTTGGTGGCAGTCAAACCAATTGTTTTTCCTGATGTTTTAGAGTAAACGCTTTTGACATATTCATGCAGTAAGGACAAGCAAATGTCCTAACTATGCTCCAACCAACCAACATCCCATAGGCTGGGAAATTACTAATTGTCCACATAAGATCCGCTCTCAGTTGAAATTTTGTTTCTTCACGACGTCATATGTAAGCACACCCATCTTTCGTTGCATTTGTAGCTCTTCAATTAAAGGTTATAAGTAGGCATCGATTTTCCCTTTTAGACTATGTGGAACTAGTATAATCAATGTCAGAAATAAGGATGACACGGTCGTGCACATATCAGGGGCAATTGTACGACATAATGATCACTGGCCAACATGAGTACATAGTTGCCTCGTGACTGTACAAGGTCAAGCCATCCACACTTAACCCAAGTTTAACATTACATGCTTCAGCTGCAAATTCAGGTAAGTACAATCAAAATGTCTTCAAGTCTCACCATATAATGGATGACTCATCAAGTTAGCATCAACAAATTCAGTACTGTTCCAAGTCATGTGAAGGGTTGTAAGCATGGAAGCGAGCAATCTCTAAAGCATGAGTATGAGCGAAAAATAAAAGACTCACTTGTATGGAGTATTTTTTTATTTTTACTCAGTCTTCCCCTTTAATTGAATCTATCTGTACCACAAAATCGGAAAGTCGTCTCGAGTGCATTGGTCTTGCAATATATCATACACCCATTAACACATCAATCAATCTTCTTAATTTGTAACCTTAAATTGAAGCTAACGTTTTTGTTCTGTACAGGCCATTCGACACTAAATTCTCTACATGGTTCGTCTCTTCAATAATGTTTCTACCTGGTTGGATGCTTCTCTGGGCATGTTAAAATTCGATTTGATGATCAATATTCTTAGCGTCACTGATAACTCTATATGTATAGTGCAACCATCTAATAAAGGTTGTTGTGCAGTGTTCAGTAGGTCATAGAACCATTGTGATTCATTGTTCAGTATTTTCTGGTTCATGTTGAACGCTCCAAAAAAATTGAGTTCTTTAAGCATCATGAATCATTTCTTCATGTGTTGGGATCAAATTCCTCTATATAAGGGGCATAAATTGTCAAGGCACCTCCTTGTTCGAATTAAACATCAGGTTCTTGCTCATTATTTGCAGTTCATTACCAATAATTAGGTTTGAATCTCTTATGGTAATGATCCAACTTAAATTCCTCGTGTGGCGAAGGGTTTGATTTTTGTGTTTCGTACAAGGACACCAGAACTTACCCTCAGAATGATAAATGGGCAGTTATGATGCCACCTGCACAAATTCTTCAATGTCATTCAAAAACTCATATGTGAGTCATTTTCATTTTCTATATAATCTATTATACATCCAAACTCTCAAATCACGAATATCAATCTGTAGCAAAGATATACCTTTTATAGATTAGTGCAAATATTACAGAAATAAAAATTAGTCAATACTTAATATTTGTATAGTGGATGCTCATGCTTAGTTGTTTGTGGGAGCTAATTATAATTGAATAAAATGTCCCCAAGAACCTCTTCTAAGTAACTCATATGTGAGTTATTTTCATTTTCTATATAATCTATTATACATCGAAGCTCTATTTTCTTTTTCTACAAATTCTTCAATGTCATTCAAGAACTCATATGTGAGCCATTTTCATTTTTTATATAATCTATTATATATCCAAGCCCTCAAATCACGAATATCGATCTGTAGCAAAGATATACCTTTATAGATTAGTGCAAATATTACAGAAATAAAAAATAGTCAATACTTAATATTTTGTATAGTGGATGCTCATGCTTAGTTGTTTGAGGCAGCTAATTATAATCAAATAAAATGTCCCCAAGAACCTCTTTTAAGTATTACATCATATTGTCAGAGAAATCCGACGTGAATATTAGAAGCTAACATCAGCATCTTTTGTAGTACATCATCACCTCGCATTTGATATGCTTGGTCAATTAATTTCAGATCAAGTGATAAGTACTTCGATTTATCATCAAATAATCTCTCTTTAAAATCTCTTCAAGACTTTCCTGGATATCCAAGACTTCTTCCTGATTCAAAGAACACACAAATCCACTATCTCGCTTCGCCATATGCCAAAGTTTTTTTTGTCGTCAAATTTCATCACATAGAATTTGGCGATATGCATAACCATCTGATTAATCAACATTTTCATCGCCATAGTGGATGTTGAAGAACTTGATATCGTGCTAGCATTCGTTGCTCCCACTGTTGAAATCTCTTTCACAAAAAAATCCTCTAGCAAAATACTAGAAAAGAAGAAAAAGACAAAAAAAGTTCACCTCAAAAAGAAATTTATTTCAAAAAATAAATTTCTTTATTTCTTCATGGAATTTCCTTTTTCCTTTTTGCTTTTCATTTCTTTCTTTCTTTTTATCCAAAATTCTCGGAATTTCCTTTTTAAAAAACACAAGCTTTCTTTTTTGCTTTCCAAAAAAAGTCTTTTTCTTTTCTTTCCAGCAAAATTCCATTTTTTAGAACCAAATTTTCTTAAAAAGCTTTCATTTTATCTTCTAATTCCACAAATCGAAAAGAAAAATAAAACTTGTCTTCTATCATTCCAAGCGATCCCCTTCCACTGGAACACACACTATTGTTGAACCTTGCTTGGGCTCCGCCTACCAGACCTTGGTCTCCCGCACCTTGTCGGAACTGCTGCCTGCTGCCGAACTTCGTGTTCAATTCGCCAGTCTGTCGCTAGTCTACCGTCGAACTTTCAAATCTACCGATAAAACACATCAGACTTTACGCTCACGAACCCGAAACTCTGATACCAATTATCAAGAAAAAAATAATGCAGAAACGAAGAAATTCACACAACAACAATCAAACACAAAAGATTTATCTCATTCGACGTTAGATTGATTCGTCTTCCATCGGGAGGGAGATTTCTCTAGCACCAGATGGGAATAAAGAAAAATGTCTTAGGGTTACAACTTCAACACTTCTCACCATCTCTCTCACATGAACCTTAAATCAGTTTTTATTGAGAAGAATTACGACATTCAAGTAAAAAAAATTAAAAAAAAAATCAGATGACCCCTAACTAAAAAAAAAGCCCATAAACACAACTCATACAATACATAAAATTATAAATGTGATCAACTCACATAGTTTGATTAAATTAATCTATAGGCTACTTTTCCGTTCAATTGCTCATCAACAGATTTCATTTTAATTCTAATTAAATTAAATATGATTTAAAATATTTCATTTAGCTAGCAATTTTTCTTTTTTATCAACAAAGCATTGCTCACTATATATATATTAGCTTAGAAATTTGACCCGAATTTTAATTAGTAAATGAAACTGTATAAATTGTAGGTCAACGATAGCTATTAATTGTTTTCTAGTTAGCGTGTCCTGGAGCTAATGAAGCTATCTTCCTAGCTGCTGTCAGTCCGATTGGGTGAATTATTACAGGCTTGCAAGCGCACGTTTCTCAATGCATGCAACATGAACGGGAACGGCGGGTTTAGCGAAGGAGAAAGGCAATCGAGACTTCGAAGTAATATTTTTCTCTTAAAGAGCTCGGGTACCCCCAAATCCCCCCATGAAAGAGTAAGAAAGATGCAGAGGAAGAGATAAATATGTGCTTAAATTCATGCTTTTCTTCTGCATCTGCTACTTTGTTTTTAAGCCAATGCGTCATGTGCGGTCAAATCAAAAAAAAGTTGCAAGCTTTTGTTTCCTTTTTCCCTTTCTCTCCCTTGTCTGTCTCCCTTGTCTGTCTAAATCGTGTACGAACCCTAATGCTGCTACTTTATCTCTTCTGCTGTAGGCAAAGAGGCAAAAAAACACACAGGAGCTCAGCCTACGTTAAGCCCATGGCATCAGCGTTATTACATTTCAACCACTTCAGGTACAACTGCAGCGATCCGCTTAGTGCCCGCAAGGCACTGGAACGATCCGGGAAGAGCGAAAGCTGTTTGCCTCCTTTCAGTTCCTCTTCATTCCCCCCTCCTCTTTCTCTTCCCTTCTTTCTCTCACTTTGGTAATGGTTAGCTTTTTTCACTGTGCGACATTACTCCGAAAACAACAAATGAGAGAGAGAAAGCTGAGAGGCCCAAGCAAACGTCCCCATCAGGATCCTCTTCCCCAACCCTTTCGCTCCCTGTTCTGCATCTCTGTCATCGGGAATGCCGAACGGCATCGCATGCGATCTTAACTCGGCGATGTAGAAAGTGAAGGGGATGGTCACTTTCACCGTTGTTCAGCTACCTTAATCCAATACAACGCGAGGGATCTGGTCTGGTCTTTGTTGAAGCGGACGTGAGTCTTTTGCATATAATGACTGGCCTCGTTAAATGGGGCAAATTGTCTTGTGCCAATTAGTGCTACAGTTAGATATTTATGCATGTTCCTCATATGAGGCCCCAAAATGGGGTTAGAAAAAAAAGGACAATGGATGTAACTAGATGACATCACTTTGTTGATATGGATATGTGAGGCTTATAGTTTATAGAAATTCGTTTACTTTGCTTCTATGTATAGTTGTAAGTTTATTTTAGAGTTAGGTTTCCACTTTTGTTTAAAAATACTTCTAGCCTATCATGTTGCTTAGTCTAGGGTTATGGCTTAATTATATTTTCAGTTTCAATCAAATTTTCAACTTCAAATCAAACCTTGCCAACTAAATCAATCAATCTCAGGAAAATCATTTTTAGCTCAAGTTAAACCTCAAATAAAACCTTTTTTAATTCAAACTCTTCTAAGCTTAAGTTAAAATTGCAGCTTAAATCAAATATTTTAAACTCAAATTAGTCGACCCAAACCAATGAACTCAAACCAATCCAACCATTCAAATCAAAACATATCATCTTCAACAACCTTACAATTACAATCTACAAAGTTCACTCTCTCTAGAGTCAATTAAAATTTTTATTTGGCCTTTTTCATGACAAATTGTAATGGGATTGTAAGTTTAAACTCCCTTAATTTCAAGTACGAATCTTGCCGAACACGGAGTCTATCTATTTGAAGTCCTGAAACATCAACCTTGAAGCGACCAACCTTATAATCCAACATAATATAAAAAAAATAAGTTGGTTGAAAGTATTCACGAGAACTCATGACTCTTGGAATATAATTAATTATGAGGGGTTGTCCTTATAGGATTATCAGACCCCAAAATAAAATCAATACAGTCTTACACTCATGAGGTAGGGCAAAAANCTTTGGTAATGGTTAGCTTTTTTCACTGTGCGACATTACTCCGAAAACAACAAATGAGTGAGAGAAAGCTGAAAGGCCCAAGCAAACGTCCCCATCAGGATCCTCTTCCCCAACCCCTTCGCTCCCTGTTCTGCTTCTCTGTCATCGGGAATGCCGAACGGCATCGCATGGGATCTTAACTCTGCGATGTAGAAAGTGAAGGGGATGGTCACTGTCACCGTTATTCAGCTACCTTAATCCAATACAACGCGAGGGATCTGGTCTGGTCTTTGTTGAAGCGGACGTGAGTCTTTTGCATATAATGACTGGCATCGTTAAATGGGGCAAATTGTCGTGTGCCAATTAGTGCTACGGTTAGATATTTATGCATGTTCCTCATATGAGGCCCCAAAATGGGGTTAAAAAAATGACAATGGATGTAACTAGATGACATCACTTTGTTGATATGGATATGTGAGTCTTATAGCTTATAGAAATTCGTCTACTTTGCTTCTATGTATAGTTCTAAGTTTATTTTAGAGTTAGGCTTCCACTTTTGTTTAAAAATACTTCTAGCCTATCATGTTACTTAGTCTAGGGTTATGGTTTAATTATATTTTCAGTTTCAATCAAATTTTCAGCTTCAAATCAAACCTTGCCAACTTAATCAATCAATCTCAAGTAAATCATTTTCAGCTCAAGTTAAACCTCAAATAAAATCTTTTTTAATTCAAATTATTCAACCTCAACCAAGTCCTTCTAAGCTTAAGTTCAAATTGCAGCTTAAATCAAATATTTTAAACTCAAATTAGTCGGCCCAAACCAATCCAACCTTTCAAATCAAAACATATCATCTTCAACAATTCTACAATTACAATCTATAAAGTTCACTTTCTCTCTAGAGTCAATTAAAATTTTTATTTGGCCTTTTCATGACAAATTGTAATGGGATTGTAAGTTTAAAGTCCCTTAATTTCAAGTACAAATCTTGCCGAACACGGAGTCTATCATTTTGAAGTCCTAAAACATCAACCTTGAAGAGACCAACCTTATAATCCAACATAATATAAAAAAAAATAAGTTTGTTGAAAGTATTCTCGAGAACTCATGACTCTTGGAATATAATTAATTATGAGGGGTTGTCCTTATAGGGTTATCAGACCCCATAATAAATTCAATACAATCTTACACCCATGAGGTAGGGCAAAATTTTTTAGTTATGCAGACCCATAAATTTTAAAGATTTTGCATATCAAAATGACTAAATTCATTTTAAGGTAATATTTCAACCTCTCGAGATATTATATTTTACTTCAAATGATGTATTCGATTATTTAGATAAAAATTTTCAAAGTTTATGGTAGATACAACAACTAAATCCAACAACAAGATCAAGAACTTTTCTGTTTTCACTAAAGAATTTTTCTGGAGACTCCGCATGTAATGGTTCCTCTCTCCATATCTAATTTTTACTTACATTAGTTTTCATCGATAGTGTGTTTGAACCCTTTTAGAGTCAAATTACCCAAATTATTCTCATTGAATATTTCATCCACCAAATAATGAAATGGGTCCACCCAACATGTTTCAAACTCTATGTTCTTTAACTTCTCATTTAAACCATATTTAATATGCATGCTTTATGAATTTCTTTTGTTTGATTCATTGATTTGATTGAGTTATATGTTGAACAAGTTCCTTCTTAAAATTGCTAAAATTTAGATATTCAAGTGTAGACTACTCATTATCATCCTTCTTTGTAACCTCACTACAAGAAAGATATCATTAACAAATTCCTTTTTTCTGTTTAAAATGGAAAAAATCTGACACTCAATCTAATTTATCGAAATGATGGGCCTGTAATTAAGTTTAAAATGGATTTTGATAATATCAAAAGGCCTGTGGTGATCTTAGGTTTTTTAAAAGGTCCCAAAGTTGCTGATGAAGATAAATTCTTGATGTAATTTAACCTCAAGCTAGTCTAGGGAAGATTTGATGCCTTTAAAGAAAAGAGTTTTTGGATGTTCCCATGTTGCAAATATTTTTGTTGTTGTTATTCCTTATATTCAAAACTCTTATGAGAAAAAATAATTTCACCAAGTTATTGAAGTCTCTCAAACTCTTGAGATTGTTGAAATGATGGATTAGAAATCAAGCGAAGGATTGGGTGAAGTTTGCAAAGTCTCATTATTCATCTTCCAAAACTAATTATTTGCCAAACAAAACTCAACCATAAAAAAAGAAGAAAAGACTTCACAAGAAATACATACAAGCTGATAAGAAAAGAAATTTAATTGAGAAGAAATATGCCCATGAATTAAACCNAAAATAATTTCACCAAGTTATTGAAGTCTCTCAAACTCTTGAGATTGTTGAAATGATGGATTAGAAATCAAGTGAAGTATTCGGTGAAGTTTGCAATGTCTCATTATTCATCTTCCAAAACTAATTCTTTGCCAACCAAAACTCAACCATAAAAAAAGAAGAAAACACTTCACAAGAAATACATACAAACTGATAAGAAAAGAAATTTAATTAAGAAGAAATATGCCCATGAATTAAGCTGACTTCGGTGAAATGTCACATCTTCTGAGATGATGTATGTTTCACTCACTTTTTGCTGCAAAAGAAGAATAAGATTTACATAGAATAGTTGAGTCACCACTATCTCCTTTTGAATTTGACAACCTATTAAGGACAAGAAGAAGCCATGTTTTGCTCGTTTATTTTGAATACTTTAAGAGATAAAAAAAAAACTACAATGTGATGGATGCCCTTAAAATAGTAGAAGGTATAATTCATCGATAAGATAATAAGAAAATCCTGCAGCATGATAGATTCCCGAGGAAAGAGTACAAGTATCAAAGGACTTTCTACACATAAGTTGACATGAATAACTTTATAACGGATGCTCTGAGCATAGAACCGCTGATATTATCTTATTAATTTTATCCAAAAGATTAAGCTAGATCTCTAAAACGTTATTGCTTGTGCATCCTGTACATTTATTGTCACTAAAAGTACCTCTTATATCCTGACATTACAGAAAAATGTACTAAAATCGACGACAAAATCAACGACCTTCCTTTGCATTGCAAAAAATATTTCATTTTCTGACGGTATAGTGACAGTTTATGATTTGAGTTATTTGTGATGAATTAATAACATACATGTCTTCGCTTATATATAACCAAATTTTTTCCAAGGATTTGACTCATTATTCACGCCTTATACCGTCGGTTAAACGAAATATTATCTGATGATCAGATTATGTCGGTTATCGATGAACCCACCATTTGGCGATGTACTAACCGATACATTTATTTTAATAAGCAACAGTTTTTATCCATCAGCAATAATGTAAATTACTGACAATCTAGCAATGGTTTATGTTTATATTATTTGCGACGACATACTACAAAATTTATGTCGCTTATTAACTGCAATATATATTCTGATAGTTTTATTATTACTGACACAATAAACCATCAGTTAGAATTTTATATTAACAGAAAATCATTGATCGTCGGTTATCTTCGAATTGTCATCTGGCAGTGTATTAACCATTACATTTTTATAATAAGCAATGGAAATTGTTGTCGTTAATAATAATAAGAACCGATAATTTTAAGTCGTGTATAAGTCATCAAAAATAATCTATTATACCACCAAAATTGTGGTCCTCCCACTCTTGCCCTAATACCCTCTCGCCTCTCTCCTCTCTACTTAAAGCTTTCTTCACCCCCCCCCCCCC
>JXCR01128640.1:16425-55715 GCA_002079205.1 Phalaenopsis hybrid cultivar | reverse complement strand
CCCCCCCCCCCCCCCCTCTATTTGGTCCAAAATAATCACCTTCATCACTGAACCCTCGCAATGCAGTCATTAGAAGCTAGTCGGGAATGCAATGACGGGATCACCACTTACAGTGACCAGAAACTCTATTTTTTCTCCTCCTTCTGGTTCTCTCCTACACGGAATTATCGAGGAAGGTAACTCCTCTTCGTTTACTTTTTATTTTCAAATCTTTTTGAAAAATGCAGCTAGGGTTTAGTGTTTAACAACTAGGATCAAATATTTTCTTTTTTTTGTTGGATTAGACCAGGGATCGGCTTTAAGCCAATACATTTTTGCTTTAGTTATGGATGCTCTTACAAGACATTTACAGGAAGATTTAACTTGGTGTATGATTTTTTCCTGTGATATCCTTCTTGTCGATAAAACTAGGGAAAAAGTTTAGGAAAAGTAATGTATTTATGCGTGCAATGATCAAACCATTGTGAATTTCATAAAAAATGAAAAATATGGGTTGAGTTTTTATCATGTCCTTTGATATTTGAGTGAGAATTTGAAAAATGGATGAAAGAGGGTGCTTGATTTGTAAATAACAATGTTTTGAGTGTCCTATATGTAATCGTCTAAAAACTTGAATCATGGAGGTCGACATTTGAGTCTAAAGGCCTTTGTTTGAGTAGTTCTAGAATCGAATACATGAAATGTAATTTCAGTAGTAGTAATTTTAATGGTAGAGTTATAACTACAAATGATCAAATCATTAAAAGGTGTGAACATTTTAGATATCTCGGGTCTCTCATTCAAAGTTTAGGTGAAATAGATAGGAATGTGATTAGTAGATTTCATGTCGGTTGGTTGAAGTAGAGGAATGCATCCGACCTATTGTGTGATAGAAAATATTTCTTAGACTTACAGGAAAGTTTTATAAGCGACTAATGTGCAAGATTAAATATTATATAAATTTAATAAAATAGTTCACACACTAAGAGCACTACACAAGTATACGTATCATTTCAAGTAATATGGGGCTCTAATGGAGTCCTAAGTATCGATCCCACAGAGATAAACAAAACTCTTACATGTTGACTTAAGTAAAATCCTTTTTAAACTACAGTTAACTTATTTAAGAAATGATGAAAATTTTTTATGTATTAACTAATCCTACATAATTTAAAAGGAATGCTAAGTATGCTAAGCAAATGCATAATACAAATGTAATACAATCTAAAAAAGCTAAAATGTAAAGTTACCACTAAGAAATTCTAAACTAAAGATGTATAGAAGAGCTCAAATTATATAAAACATTTCTCCCCTTGCAATATGTTTATAATCAGTGTAGGAATCTAATAATTTTAAATATATTTAATGTATTGTTAAGCATACCTATTCTTTACACTCTCTCGAGTGCATAAAGAACATTGACTAGTACAGAGTTAAGTCTCTAAGCCTATGGTTAGGCTGGGAAGATACTAGCTGTCACTTTAGAGTTTCCACATACCCTTCACTTAAATGCTAACATCTCACTTTAGGTTCCAAATGTCTGAATCAAATTAAAAATTTTAGTCTGTCACTCTAAAATCTCCAATTTATGCTCATCAAAACTTATTTCCGTATTTATTTGCACGTAACCCTATGGACTACATTCTCATCCATGAGACTAAATGTGATTCTTACTATATTGAGGAAAACATAGCCCTTTTTGGGTCATTATATTTCACAATAGTTTTTAACTAATCAATTGGCCATATTGATAAGTAAATTAAGCATAGAGTTTAAATCATCATAATTAATGGAATTAAAAGCACTTCTACTAAACTTTATTCCTACACATAATTATTCCACGATGCAAGGAGAAAAATAAAGGAAACTACTCATATCTCATGGGAAAGACACAACAACATATGAATTTATAGATAAATAAGTTTACAAAATAAGATTAAGTAAAATAAATAAAATACACAACTTATTTTAAAATCCTTTTAAAGCAATCCTTCTAATTCTTTTGAATCACTCACTCTCCTTAAAATTCCACTTCAATCTCACTTAGAATTGTAGTGAAGACGACATCTATCACTTCTTCTCTTCTCCTCTAAATTTAAGCAAACCACTAAGCAAATCCTTCAATGACTCTAACCTCTCCAAGACTCTCCCTTCGCTAAAAAGACTCTCATTGAACTCTCTAGAAGTCACTTTAAATAGAGTTATCAAAATCACCAAGAGTCACTTCAAGCATCCCTTCAAAAGTAGTCCACATTAGTCGAACCTTCCTGAAAATCATTTCTGGCGCCAATCTCTCTGTTGTCTGGCGCTAGATCAAATTTAGCCTTTTTACTTCCTTTGACTCCAAATTGCTCTATTTTCGTCCCATTTTGTCCACTTGCTCCATTCATTGTACCAACAAAAAAAAACCCTTTCATTAAAGCACAAAATCATTAAAATAAGCATTAAATGCGCAAATAAAAGCAGTATATTTCAGGCATGTAAATTACCCCATGTCAGCAATACCTTCGCAGACACTTAATTAAGGTTGACTAACGAGATAGCTTTCTTGAAGGTCATGTCCATACCAATTAAAGTCAAGGGTTATCAAATCCTCTCACTAATCAATATGGAGTACATTCATGGACATGATATCAAAGGAGAAGGATTTTGCTACAATCGAGAAATCAACTAATTGGAGACAACCCTTTGCGGATTATCAAGGGGAAGGCAATTTGCCTCAAGATAAATCATTAGCTCATTAAGAGAAGTCTAAAGAATTATCTTATATCCTTATAAATGACATACTCTACAGAAAGTCTTTCGATTACATGTGAATATTTTTCTTAGATTAGAATGAATCCCAAAGAATCATCAACGAGATAGATTATGAATTTTGTGGTGCTCGCCAATCTGGCCCTGAGATTAAATTAGAAGTAAAAATCATGAGGTATTATTAGCCAACAATGATTAATGATTGCATGGAGACTGCATCACTATATCATCAATATCAAATACTTGGTGTAGTTCTACATCTTTCACCTAATTTATTACACCCAACAATTGCTTCGTAGCCCTTTGAATGTTAGGGCACAAACACCATGAGTCATATTGGCCCTCCTTCATCCAAGGTGTAGAGGTTCATAGTGGCATCGACTGGCTACCTCTTAAAGTGGGTGGAGGGCATTCCTCTAAGAGAAGTAAAAGCTTACAATGTATTGTAATTTAAAAATCACATCGTAAATGGATTCAGTATCTCATGATGAGTCATATTAAATAACAAACATTCATTCAGAAGCATCAAAATTAAAAAAAATTTATGAAGTGACTCAACATTGATTAGAGCATTCAACAATATACTGCCCTTGAAAAAATAAACTACATGAATCCTTCAATAATATCTTAGATCAAATGCTAAAGAGGAAACTTAAAGATAATAAATATCAGTGGCATGAGCTTTTTGGTGGAGGCTTTATGGGCTTACCAAACTATATATTGAACCCTAACTCAATTCTGTGTTCCTTTGAAAGTTCAAATCGTCACACTAAGAATTGCCACTTATATATATATAATCCTCCATAACATAAAATTCAATTGCGATTAGAGGAGCTTGAAGGACTAGAAGTAATACGTCTTTTGACTTAGCAAAATGTCGAACCTTACCAAGAATGAATGGCTCATGCTCACGATAAGTTAGTTCAATCTATAACTTTTTGTGTCAAGACATTAGTTTTAATCTTCACAAGGCTGAAACTAAACCATCAAAAGATATGTAGTAAGATTGAATAAATGTGGGAGTGCTCGTTTATATTAGTTAAAGTATATGATATAAGTTCTTATCAATTAGTAGATTGTAATGGTGAATGTCTAATGCTTCTCACTAATTGATGTTACTTGAAGAAATATTATGTGCAACCGGATAGGAATGTTTTAATTAAAAAATATAGCTTTGGAACCTCATCTTAATTCTTATTTTGAAACTTTTTTGGCGATTTGGACTAAATCAATTCATTTAGAGAATAATAATTTTATGACGTACTCTTACACTACATATCATTTCTTTAACTATATAAAAATAATAGATCTCAAGTTTAAATAGGTCACACTATTATTTATAAAGTAATCATTTTTATTTATTAAAGAGTCTGTAGAGGTAAGATTTTCTTACAGTGAAAAATAAACTATTTATTCCAAACTTTATGAACCTTATATTGTTATTGATCATAAATATATACTTACCATTATCTAGAAAGTGGACAAAAGTAATATTTATCTGCTTTTAATGTTTGTGCCTTTGAAATGGTTGAGGCTAATCTACTCTCACTTTAAGCCCTTAGCTTAATGATATTGAAGCTATTGAGAGGGAAGTCTCTTTATCTCATTTGGACAAATATATCAACATTAGTAAAAATTAGTCTTAAGATTTCATGATATGACTATGGAATAAATATACTCATTTATAGTTATCCATTATTACATGGAGAATCATAAAAATTTTACACTAATTGATACAACTTTTCAAGATAAGGGTCAATTTTAATTGCTGAAATGCTCATTTTGAATTTGTCTGTTATTTAATTATATCTAATTATTTGTCACTTAAATATATTGCTGGTCCCAAGCCCGGATGTGAAAAGTGGAGGGTTGCGTTAGGTAGTTGATAGCCAGCGTAAAACTTGTCAAAAAAAAAATTGGACTTGGGCTTATTGTTTTAAAAATGATCTTAATTTACTAGAACTAAATAAAAATATGACACTAAATAGGACGCAACGGAGAAAAATGATTCATGTAGCCGACCTGATGTAGTGGGATTAAGGCTTTGTTGTTGTTGTTGTTGTTGTATATTTGTCACTTAAATTTGATCACTCTTTACAATCTATTTTAATTTTAACTATTGCATTATCATCTTACCATATGTAAGCAGTATAAACATTAGATATTGCGGAATTCATATTTCTACTATTCCTTCTTATAATTTGTTGAACATTGAGATATATATATTCATCTATATATATATATAGAAACTATAATAATTGGTTAAGGTTATCCAACTTGATGCAAAACTGCGGCAAGAGAGCAGGTCATGTTAAAATAAGAGCTTTTATCAAATCCGTAAAAAAACTAATCCATAAACAAGATTAATGCAGTGTAATAATCCAAAATTACATTTTATCTTATATTAAAAAAGAACATCGCATGATTTTCTCACTGTATTTACCATGTTTGAACTTGAATCATGTGATATTCCAATGAGATTTTCATGCCACTCTTTGCTTCATATTTCTATTTTTTTTGACTGAATTTTCAACATCTTATCCGACTGCATAGCATCAAACTTATCTTTAATGCATCTACAATACCTATTCAACGTACTAGAAGAAAAAAACAGTTTTTCCAAGCATAAAACAATGCTAAGAACATACCAAGGCTGTTGATATAGACAAGACATTCTTTTTACAGAAGATAAGTCCTTCATTTGCTAAATAAAACATTAAGAGGAAACTCAAAGGACTAGAAGATAAAAAACTACAGCAAAGCAGGAACTCTAGCCACCATAGAACCACATTCTAGAGCTTCTCTAGCATTATATAGTAGAGATAATAAACCCTAATAAACTGTAACAGCAAACTGATAGATGCCAAAGGCTCTCAAATAGGCAGTTGCAATAGCCTAGAAGGGAGCAACTTCCATGTTTGCAGCTACAGCTGCAAAAAATTCGTCCTTGAGAAGAACATCTTCTCCCTCCTGGAAGAATAAGAGAAAAGAGATCAGTATAGGCTAACTAAACATCACATCAAAATCCTTAAAAGGATTTATTGAAAGAGACCGAGGTAATGTCTTTGAATGAAAACAAGAAAAAATGATTCTCCAACATTACCGGAGGGTGCACGGTGGCCTTCTTTATGGCTTGATCCGGCATGAGACCGAGGTGGATGTGGGGAAAATGGGCCCACTGCAGGAAACAGCATCAGCAGTCATAAAACGTCTATAATATTCTGAAACAACGAACTATAAATCTAAAAAATATATTCTTATGATTTATTTTAACATTGTATGATGGAGTTGAAGAGGAAGACTAATATTTTGCTGAAATAGTATTAAGGTGTCTGTTGTATTTTAAACTATATTTAATTCAGAATATTTTCAATGTTTTCTTTTTGTTTTATGGTGATAGAGAAATTTGGAGGTGATTACAGAAGCGCAGTATAGCTCACATTCTTAGCAGCAGCGCTGAATGCTTCTCTGTGGGTGATGTCTGGGTTGCCAGCTTTGATTCGTTGAATTTCATCCCTACACGCAAAATGTTAGTTTTTCGTTTCATTATGTTTAGTTAAAAACCATTTTTTTCACGTTTAGCTGATAAAACAAATGGGAGTCAAAAGGCTTTCAATATACCCATCTTTCTCTTACTCTTTTTAACATTTGGCATCTATGTGTAACGAGAACTCACTTGATAAAGCGGTTGTACGCAGAAGGAACTCTCTGCCTCTTTTCTGGAGCTGCAGCATGAAAAAAGCAACATTTAAAACACAGTATTCTCTCCCGCGCAATTCGGCCGAAGTAAGCTTGCTGGATTTGGAAGAAAAAGAAAGTTCTGGTTTAATATCGTTTTCTGACTACAGAGGAAGGTGACATGAGGTGTGTTACATGGACAAACTCTGAGAAAGAAAAACAGATGGGCTACTGTTCCTCAACAGAAACTTAAAGCCAGAACAGCAGCAACGGAAGAAAAGAGAACAAAATGAAAATCGAAAAAAAAAAAGAAAAAAACTAGTAGTACAACTAGATAAAAACTTGCGTCTATTGGTANTATGGCTTGATCCGGCATGAGACCGAGGTGGATGTGGGGAAAATGGGCCCACTGCAGGAAACAGCATCAGCATAGTCATAAAACGTCTGTAATATTCTGAAACAACGAACTATAAATCTAAAAAATATATTTTTATAATTTATTTTAACATCGTATGATGGAGTTGAAGAGCAAGACTAATACTTTGCTGAAATAGTATTAAGGTGTCTGTTGTATTTTAAACTATATTTAATTCATAATATTTTCAATGTTTTTTCTTTTGTTTTATGGTGATAGAGAAATTTGGAGCTGATTACAGAAGCGCAGTATAGCTCACATTCTTAGCAGCAGCGCTGAATGCTTCTCTGTGGGTGATGTCTGGGTTGCCAGCTTTGATTCGTTGAATTTCATCCCTGCACGCAAAATGTTAGTTTTTCGTTTCATTATGTTTAGTTAAAAACCATTTTTTCACGTTTAGCTGATGAAACAAATGGGAGTCAAAAGGCTTTCAATATATACATCTTTCTCTTACTCTTTTTAACAATTGGCATCTATGTGTAACGAGAACTCACTTGATAAAGCGGTTGTACGCAGAAGGAACTCTCTGCCTCTTTTCGGGAGCTGCAGCATGAAAAAAGCAACATTTAAAACACAGTATTCTCTCCCGCGCAATTCGGCTGAAGTAAGCTTGCTGGATTTGGAAGAAAAAGAAAGTTCTGGTTTAATATCGTTTTCTGAATACAGAGGAAAGTGACATGAGGTGTGTTACATGGAAAAACTCTGAAAGAAAAACAGATGGGCTACTGTTCCTCAACAGAACTTAAAGCAGAACAACAGCAACGGAAGAAAAGAGAACAGAATGAAAAAAAAAAAAAAAAAAACTAGTAGTACAACTAGATAAAAACTTGCGTCTATTGGTGACTGGATTCTGACGAAGCTCTTCTTCAGTTACTTTGGCCAACGGGGGCATCAAATTATTGCTCAGGCAGGGTAGATTATCCATCAAGTTCTGTGACTGGTAACTCTGTACATCCTCCTTAATAACAAAAAAAATATAAAAAATAAAAAAAAAGAACATCAAAGATTCAGTTTTTTTCTTAATTTAACAAATTTAAGGCAAGTTGAAGTGAATAATAAGTTTATGAAACATTCACCAGAAGATTATGCTGAACAGGGGACTGAAAAGGATGGCCGAGATGAAGCTGGCTGGCTGCTGGGAGTAAAAGCCCTCTCATGCTAACAGAAAGAAGGTTGCTGCAATGACCGCACCTTACCGCCACAGTTTTGAACAAGCTCGAGAAAGGAACGCTCACCTGCAACATAAAAGAGAAAATTTTGAATGAAAAGAAGATGATGAAGATTGTATAAACGAAGGAGAAGAATATATATACTGCGAGGACTGTATCACAAAAGTTGCAGTGCACGTAGCACAGCTTTTCGGTTGGAGGAGGGGAGATTTGTTCAAGAGAAAAGGGAGATGGAGTGGAAGACATCTTGCTCCTGGTGTATTTGCTTCCTTGTTTCTTTATTGTTGGACTTCTATTTGATGTGATATATGATTTGATTTGATGTTTAACTTTTATCCTCGGATTTGTTATTTGGTGACTTAAATTTGATGGTGGAGAAATGACGCAGAAAAAAAGGAGAGAGAGAGAGAGCAAAGAGAGCGAAGAACAGATGAAAATGGGAGAAGTGGGAAATAATTGATGAAGAAGAGTGGATCTGTTTCTGCAACAAGATGTGAGGGCGTACGTGTTGAGAGTGAACGAGGAAGAAAAAGGCCCAACTCTTGTCTGTTTCTCTGCTCTGTAGCAGTACCAATACATTAATTGTAAGCAAGGTAAACAATAATTTTTGTATCTACTCTCCATGTTTGGTTTTATAAATACAAAAGAATAGATTTAGAAATTATTATTTAATTTTTTCAAAGAATTTCACATGTATATTATCGTGAAATCTGCTACTAAGAGAACTGCAGGACAAGGGAAAGCAACAAATAAGAAATGCAAGTAAGAACATCGAGAACTTACGTCATTTGGTTCATAGGATTTACGTCCACGGGAGGAATCAAGAAACAATTCATCAAGACAATTTTGAAGATTACTCTGCATAAAATCAAGGACGAACCAATCTCTACAAGCTCTCTATCGATATACAAGCTTTCTTAGCTCCAAGCTCTCTATCTATCTTTATCTTGATATAAACTTTCTTAGTTCCTCACCTTTCTTTCTCAGAATTTCTCTCTCCCTTAACCCTCTTAACTCATATCTATCATTACATATATATAGAACAATGACCCATACAAGATGACCCGTTAAACACCTTTAAATAGCCAAATGACTGTTGTACCCATTAACTATTTAAACTTACTATAACTCAACTTTGTCTTAGTTCACATAATTGGGAGCCACCATAACATATATGTGTGTGAAATTAGCTNGGGGTGGGGGGTTTGAAACATAAACATAAATTTTATTTGATCAAAGACAGTGCAAAGGTCTGCATATCAACTATTCAGATGCAGAATACATGAAGCCACATCATAACAAATTTTAACTTAGTGGAATAGTTCCTTCGCAACTGCTCTTGTAAATGTTTTCAGTAGAAAGTAATAAAAAGTAAAATGAAGCAAAACTCATGCTCCTAATCGTTATATCATTACCTCATTTATATAAATCCAGGCATATTTTACAAAAAGCTGTTCGTCTAATTCTTTCAGTATACTACCTCTTCAACGTCTTGTCGTGTCATAAGTTTCATGATTTTGGTTCCCTTAATATTTCTATGGGACAGAACAGCATTTTAAGTCATATATGTTGTCCTTGATCAATCCCTGTTCAGCTCACATGCATGTACAAGAAATGAACTATTATTTTGAAGCACCCTCCATATATATATATAAATTTTATAGTTATAATTGCCAGACACATGTTATTACTTTCTTTCTTCATGAACGTTAGTAATGAAAATAAGAACTCTGTAACTGTGCCAGTAGAACTGGAATGAGATTTGATGGACTTTTCTATCATTCTCTTTCTTTGAGTCTTTTGTAAAACATTTGTTTTTTTTGTGTAGCTCATTTTAATTCTATGTATTATATTGCATAATAGGCATTAAAAGAAGACATTTATTTTAAAAATAATATATAATTTGTGTGCTACTAATACCAAGTGATGTCAAAATGTAGCAAACGCATTTGGTCCCATGAAAGAATTAATATTTTTTTCGGAAAATTTTTATATGTAGCACATAATTCTTATGTATTAAGGTGTTTCATACCTAAACTTTCATTTTTACCTATATATTTATATGGTAGTTCTGTGTTTTAAACTTATGAATGGAAATGTCTGCTTTACTTTTTAAAAGTGATAATAGTGTTATTTTTTATTTCATATATAAGGATTTGAGTTTTGTGTGGGTAAAAATGCAAATTTAATGTGAGTTATATAAATATAAAAAAAAATTGTGCAATGTGTGTAAATGCCGCCCTCCCCCAAGACTACGTTTGTTAGACTATTGGACTACGGTTTTTGAAATCTTCTTTTTGCACTTGTTGGCTAAATAGAATATAATAACACATGATGTCATTCATCTAATGATTTAGATAAAAACTACTCAATGATGGTGCAGGCTTCCATTTTTTTTTTGTTTTAAAGCCAAAAATGCATTACCTTTTTTTAGTTCTTTCTAAANATATATATATATATATATAATCCTCTGTAACAGAAAATTCAATTGCGATTAGAGGAGCTTGAAGGACTAGAAGTAATACGTCTAGTGACTTAGCAAAATGTTGAACCTTACCAAGCATGAATGGCTCATGCTCACGATAAGTTAGTTCAATCTTGAATGTCTAATGCTTCTCACTAATTGATGTCACTTGAAGATATATTATGTGCAACCGGATAGGAATGTTTTAATTAAAAAATATAGCTTAGGAACCTCATCTTAATTCTTATTTGGAAACTTTTTTGGTGATTTGGATTAAATCAATTCATTTAGAGAATAATAACTTTATGACATACTCCTACACCATATCATTTCTTTAACTATATAAAAATAATAGATCTCAAGTTTAAATAGGTCACACTCTATTATTTATAAAGTAATAATTTTTATTTATTAAGGAGTCTGTAGAGGTAAGATTTTCTTACAGTCAAAAATAAATTATTTACTCCAAACTATCTGAACCTTATATTGTTATTGATCATAAATATGTACTTAACATTATCTAGAAAGTTGACCAATGTAATATTTATCCGTTTTTAATTTTTGTGCCTTCAAAATGGTTGAGGCTAATCTACCCTCACTTTAAGCCCTTAGCTTGATGATATTGAAGCTATTGAGAGGGAAGTCTCTTTATCTCATTTGGACAAATAGATCAACATTAGTAAAAGTTAATCTTAAGATTTCATGATATGACTATGGAATAAATATACTCATTTATAGTTATCCATAATTACATGGAGAATCATAAAAGTTTTACACTAATTGATACAACTATTCAAGATAAGGGTCGATTTTAATTGTTGAAATGCTCATTTTGAATTTGTCTGTTATTTAATCATATCTAATTTATTTGTCACTTAAATATATTGACGGTCCCAAACATGAATGTGAAAAGTGGAGGGTTGCGGTAGGTAGTTGACAGCCAACGTAAAACTTGTCGAAAAAAAATTTGGACTTGGGCTTATTATTTTAAAAATGACCTTAATTTACTAGAACTAAATAAAAATATGACACTAAATAGGACGCAACGGAGAAAAATGATTCATGTAGCCGACCCGATGTAGTGGGATTAAGGCTTTGTTGTCGTTGTTGTTGTATATTTGACACTTATATCTGATCACATTTTACAACCTATTTTAATTTTAACTATTGCATTATCACCTTACCATATGTAAGCAGTATAAACATTAGATATTGCGGAACTCATATTTCTACTATTCCTTCTTATAATTTGTTGAACATTGATATATATATATATATATACACACACACACTATAATAATAGGTTAAGGTTATCCAACTTGATGCAAAACTGCAGGAAGAGAGCAGGTCATGTTAAAATAAGAGCTTTTATGAAATCCGTTAAAAATGATCCATAAACAAGATTAATGCAGTGTGATAATCCAAACTTACATTTTATCTTATATTAAAAAAGAACATCGCATGATTATCTCAAAGTATTTACCATGTTTGAACCTGAATCATGTGATATTCCAATGAGATTTTCATGCCACTCTTTGCTTCATATTTCTATATTTTTTTTTGACTGAATTTTCAATATTTTATCTTCAATTCATCTACAATACCTATTCAACTTACCAGAAGAAAAAACAGTTTTTCCAAGCATAAAACAATGCTAAGAACATACCAAGGCTGTTGATATAGACAAGACATTCTTTTTACAGAAGATAAGTCCTTCATTTACTGAATAAAACATTAAGGGGAAACTCAAAGGACTAGAAGATAAAAACTACAGCAAAGCAGGAACTCTAGCCACCATAGAACCACATTCTAGAGTNTTTGAACCTGAATCATGTGATATTCCAATGAGATTTTCATGCCACTCTTTGCTTCATATTTCTATTTTTTTTTCGACTGAATTTTCAATATTTTATCTTCAATTCATCTACAATACCTATTCAACGTAGTAGAAAAAAAAACAGTTTTTCCAAGCATAAAACAATGCTAAGAACATACCAAGGCTGTTGATATAGACAAGACATTCTTTTTACAGAAGATAAGTCCTTCATTTACTAAATAAAACATTAAGAGGAAACTCAAAGGACTAGAAGATAAAACTACAGCAAAGCAGGAACTCTAGCCACCATAGAACCACATTCTAGAGCTTCTCTTGTATTATATAGTAGAGATAATAAACCCTAATAAACTGTAACAGCAAACTGATGGATGCCAAAGGCTCTCAAATAGGCAGTTGTCATAGCCTAGAAGGGAGCAACTTCCATGTTTGCAGCTACAGCTGCAAAAAATCCGTCCTTGAGAAGAACATCTTCTCCCTCCTGGAAGAATAAGAGAAAAGAGATCAGTATAGGCTAACTAAACATCACATCAAAATCCTTAAAAGGATTTATTGAAAGAGACCGAGGTAATGTCTTTGAATGAAAACAAGAAAAAATGATTCTCCAACATTACCGGAGGGTGCACGGTGGCCTTCTTTATGGCTTGATCCGGCATGAGACCGAGGTGAATGTGGGGAAAATGGGCCCACTGCAGGAAACAGCATCAGCATAGTCATCAAACGTCTATAATATTCTGAAACAACGAACTATAAATCTAAAAAATATATTCTTATAATTTATTTAAACATCGTATGATGGAGTTGAAGAGCAAGACTAATACTTTGCTGAAATAGTATTAAGGTGTCAGTTGTATTTTAAACTATATTAAATTCATAATATTTTCAATGTTTTTTTGTTTTGTTTTAAGGTGATAGAGAAATTTGGAGGTGATTACAGAAGCGCAGTGTAGCTCACATTCTTAGCAGCAGCGCTGAATGCTTCTCTGTGGGTGATGTCTGGGTTGCCAGCTTTGATTCGTTGAATTTCATCCCTGCACGCAAAATGTTAGTTTTTCGTTTCATTATGTTTAGTTAAAAACCATTTTTTCACGTTTAGCTGATAAAACAAATGGGAGTCAAAAGGCTTTCAATATACACATCTTTCTCCTACTCTTTTTAACATTTTGCATCTATTTGTAACGAGAACTCACTTGATAAAGCGGTTGTACGCAGAAGGAACTCTCTGCCTCTTTTCTGGAGCTGCAGCATGAAAAAAGCAACATTTAAGACACAGTATTCTCTCCCGCGCAATTCGGCTGAAGTAAGCTTGCTGGATTTGGAAGAAAAAGAAAGTTCTGGTTTAATATTGTTTTCTGAATACAGAGGAAAGTGACATGAGGTGTGTTACATGGAAAAACTCTGAGAAAGAAAAACAGATGGGCTACTGTTCCTCAACAGAAACTTAAAGCAGAACAACAGCAACGGAAGAAAAGAGAACAAAATGAAAATCGAAAAAAAAAAAAAAACAACTAGTAGTACAACTAGATAAAAACTTGCGTCTATTGGTGACTGGATTCTGACGAAGCTCTTCTTCAGTTACTTTGGCCAACGGGGGCATCAAATTATTGCTCAGGCAGGGTAGATTATCCATCAAGTTCTGTGACTGGTAACTCTGTACATCCTCCTTAATAACAAAAAAAATATAAAAAATAAAAAAAAAGAACATCAAAGATTCAGTTTTTTTCTTAATTTAACANTTGGCCAACGGGGGCATCAAATTATTGCTCAGGCAGGGTAGATTATCCATCAAGTTCTGTGACTGGTAACTCGGTACATCCTCCTTAATAACAAAAATACAATAAAAAATAAAAAAACATCAAAGATTCAGTTTTTTTTCTTAATTTAACAATTTAAGGCAAGTTGAAGTGAATAATAAGTTTATGAAACATTCACCAGAAGATTATGCTGAACAGGGGACTGGAAAGGATGGCCGAGATGAAGCTGGCTGGCTGCTGGGAGTAAAAGCCCTCTCATGCTAACAGAAAGAAGGTTGCTGCAATGACCGCACCTTACCGCCACAGTTTTGAACAAGCTCGAGAAAGGAACGCTCACCTGCAACATAAAAGAGAAAATTTTAAATGAAAAGAAGATGATGAAGATTGTATAAACGAAGGAGAAGAATATAANAACTGGATTCTGAGGAAGCTCTTCTTCAGTTACTTTGGCCAACGGGGGCATCAAATTATTGCTCAGGCAGGGCAGATTATCCATCAAGTTCTGTGACTGGTAACTCTGTACATCCTCCTTAATAAAAAAATAAATAAATAAATAAAAAACATCAAAGATTCAGTTTTTTTTCGTAATTTAACAAATTTAAGGCAAGTTGAAGTGAATAATAAGTTTATGAAACATGCACCAGAAGATTATGCTGAACAGGGGACTGGAAAAGATGGCCGAGATGAAGCTGGCTGGCTGCTGGGAGTAAAAGCCCTCTCATGCTAACAGAAAGAAGGTTGCTGCAATGACCGCACCTTACCGCCACAGTTTTGAACAAGCTCGAGTAAGGAACGCTCACCTGCAACATAAAAGAGAAAGTTTTGAATGAAAAAAAGATGATGAAGATTGTATAAACGAAGGAGAAGAATATATATACTGCGAGGACTGTATCACAAAAGTTGCAGTGCACGTAGCACAGCTTTTCANTAATTTAACAAATTTAAGGCAAGTTGAAGTGAATAATAAGTTTATGAAACATTCACCAGAAGATTATGCTGAACAGGGGACTGAAAAGGATGGCCGAGATGAAGCTGGCTGGCTGCTGGGAGTAAAAGCCCTCTCATGCTAACAGAAAGAAGGTTGCTGCAATGACCGCACCTTACCGCCACAGTTTTGAACAAGCTCGAGAAAGGAACGCTCACCTGCAACATAAAAGAGAAAATTTTGAATGAAAAGAAGATGATGAAGATTGTATAAACGAAGGAGAAGAATATATATACTGCGAGGACTGTATCACAAAAGTTGCAGTGCACGTAGCACAGCTTTTCGGTTGGAGGAGGGGAGATTTGTTCAAGAGAAAAGGGAGATGGAGTGGAAGACATCTTGCTCCTGGTGTATTTGCTTCCTTGTTTCTTTATTGTTGGACTTCTATTTGATGTGATATATGATTTGATTTGATGTTTAACTTTTATCCTCGGATTTGTTATTTGGTGACTTAAATTTGATGGTGGAGAAATGACGCAGAAAAAAAAGGAGAGAGAGAGAGAGAGAGAGAGAGAGCGAAGAACAGATGAAAATGGGAGAAGTGGGAAATAATTGATGAAGAAGAGTGGATCTGTTTCTGCAACAAGATGTGAGGGCGTACGTGTAGAGAGTGAACGAGGAAGAAAAAGGCCCAACTCTTGTCTGTTTCTCTGCTCTTTAGCAGTACCAATACATTAATTGTAAGCAAGGTAAACAATAATTTTTGGATCTACTCTCCATGTTTGATTTTTAAAATACAAAATAATAGATTTAGAAATTATTATTTAATTTTTTCAAAGAATTTCACATGTATATTATTGTGAAATCTGCTACTAAGAGAACTACAGGACAAAGGAAAGCAACAAAGAAGAAATGCAAGTATGAACACCGAGAACTTACGTGGTTTGGTTCATAGGACTTGCGTCCATGACAGGGAATCAAGAAATAATTCACCAAGACAATCTTGAAGATTACTCTGCACAAACTCAAAAACGAACCAATCTCTTCAAGTTCTCTATCAATATACAAGCTTTCCTAGCTCCAAGCTCTCTATCAATCTTTATTTTGATATAAACTTTCTTAGTTCCTCACTTTTCTCTCTCAGAATTTCACTCTCTCTTAACCCTCTCAACTCATATTTATCATTACATATATATAGACTAATGACCCATACAAGATGATCCATTAAACACCTTTAAATAGCCAAATGACCGTTGTACCCATTAGCTATTTAAACTTCCTTATAAATGCAACTTTGTCTTAGTTCACATAATTGAGAGCCACCATAACATATATGTTTGAGAAATTAGCTGTTGAACATGAGACTTGAATGTCTATATGATTTGAACAATATGATTATCATACTAAAACATAAGAGATGTGCCTAGAATGAATTGAGTTTTCACTGGGCCTCTAGTGCTACAAGAAATATATGCAAAGATGAACGAAAATTTATGAAAATTTTGCTGAGGAGTTGCTTGTTGGTGCTTTAAATTTGAAACAGCTGGCTTTCAAAATTTTAAAACGACGTTTTGATTAATTGCAACTTTGATTCATATTTGTAATAAAAAATTGAAGCATTGATGATGATTTAGAAAAGTAAAATATTGAATTGTATTGATAGTTTTGTCCAAATAAATTTAACTTTTATTTAGAACGCATCCAAGAAATATGTACGTTCTATGTTTATTTGAAGCCAAAACTGAATTCATTAAAGATATAAGCACATACACACCTATATATATATATATATATATATATAAAGTTCATTTTTTTTGGGGGGTTTGAAGCATAAACATAAATTTTATTTGATCAAAGACTGTGCAAAGGTCTGCATATCAACTATTCAGATGCAGAATACATGAAGCCACATTATAATAAATTTTAACTTAGTGGAATAGTTCCTTCGCAACTGCTTTTGTAAATGTTTTCAGTAGAAGGTAATCAAAGTAAAATGAAGCAAAACTCATGCTCCTAATCGTTATATCATTACTTCATTTATATAAATCCAGGCATATTTTACAAAAAGCTGTTCGTCTAATTCTTTCAGTATACTACCTCTTCAACGTCTTGTCGTGTCATAAGTTTCATGATTTTGGTTCCCTTAATATTTCTATGGGACAGAACAGCATTTTAAGTCATATATGTTGTCCTTGATCAATCCCTGTTCAGCTCACATGTATGTACAAGAAATGAACTATTATTTTGAAGCACCCTCCATATATATTATACATATATATCATAGTTATAATTGCCTCATATTTTTCATATATAAATTTGGAGACACATGTTATTATTTTCTTTCTTCATGAACGTTAGTAATGAAAATAAGAATTCTACAACTGTGCCAGTAGCACTGGAATGAGATTTGATGTACTTTTCTATCATTCTCTTTCTTTGAGTCATTTGTAAAACATTTGTTTTTTGTGTGTAGCTCATTTTAGTTCTATTTATTATATTGCATAATGGGCATTAAAAGAAGACATTTATTTTAAAAGTTATATATAATTTGTGTTATATAATACCAAGTGATGTCAGCATGTGGCAAACGGACTTGGTCCCACGAAAGAATTAATAATTTTTTTGGAAAATTTTTATATATAGCACATAATTCTTATGTATTAAGATATTTCACACCTAAACTTTCATTTTTACCTATATATTTATATAGCGGTTCTGTGTTTTAAACTTATGCATGCAAATGTCTGCTTTACTTTTTAAAAGTGATAATAGTGTTATTTTTTATTTCATATAAAAGGATTTGAGTTCTGTGTGGGTAAAAATGCAAATTTAATGTGAGTTATATAAATATAAAGAATTTGTGTGATGTATGTAAATGCCGCCCTCCCCCAAGACTACGTTGGTTAGACTGTTGGACTACGGTTTTTGAAATCTTCTTTTTGCACTTGTTGACTAAATAGAATATAAGAACACATGATGTCATTCATCTAATGCTTTAGATAAAAACTACTCAATGGTAGTGCAGTTCCATTTTTGTTTTGTTCTGTTTTAAAGCCAAAAATGCATTACCTTTTTTCAGCTCTTTCTAAATCATATAGAGGTTTAGTTGAAGATACCACATAAAAGTCCTCCCTCTAGCATCATTTAGAGTGTCTCTCATCAATGTCTTTCATCTATGGTACTAGTAGAAGCATCTTTTAGATAATAACAAAAGTGTTGTTTCCTTACAAAATATATTAATTATAATACTGATAGATTTATAAGTTTTCAATATTTTTATTAAAATATACAACAATTAGTTATAACACTTACATTGTTGTAATAAAGATGTTGACCTGTGAAGGAATATAAAATTTGTGTCTATTTGAGACAACTACAACGTATTGAATAGGCAGCTGATCAGTTGCTTTTTGAATAACCACCTGATCAGCTATTATTAAAAAGTTGATGATACTGAACCAATGTATTGTTTGGATGATTGATTATGTTGTAGTTAATTTTCAGAAAAAAAATATTATTATACCCTTAAATTTTTCCATTAATTTCAATACATTACTTAACACATAATAATAAGATATTAAAAATTATAATAATAGCCCATAATATTATTATAACATTACCTTTCATGTTCAAAAGAATAAGTTTTCTTGTGAATTTTTGAAGCTTCTCTCTAAACTTGATCACCATATGAATTGGATTCCTCACTTTCATCAACCCATCTAAGAAAATTACAATTGTTAAGTGTTCTATTCCTAAGACACTTGTGGAATATTTAACCATAGCCAACATCTCATCTCGAATTATACTCTAAACATTGCAAATCATAATTGCAGTACAAATCACTATAACCATGTAAAGTCCTTAAACTCATATTTTCTAAGAATGTCAAGTTAAATTTTTGATAAAAAAATTAGAGTGTGTGGGATGGAACATATAAATAATTAAATTAATTAAGGGATCAATGTCAGCATAAAGAAATACATAATCAACCGCTATAAGTAGGTGGAGGATCAACTAAGAAGGAGATCATGATTGCTAAAAATTAGAACTTAAACACTTAACAAATTTAAAATAACCTAAACCAAACCTCTTAAAAAAATCAAAACTATAACGTTTCCAAATAATTCAAAACCTCTTAAAACTCAAGCTTATTAAGAAATAAACATAAAAATTTCATTAAACTTTTAAAAACAAAGTATACTATAAATCAAACTAATTTCAAATACTTTTTTAAAGTTTTTTTTAATCTGTCTTGTGAGCTTGTCAATTAAAATATTAGAACTTACATAAGTTTTGTATAGCCTTTCTAATAGCTTAATCTAGGCAATGTTTATATATTCATGGATGTAATTTTCTCAGAGTGAAGCTGTTCTTTCTCAAAAGCATGTAATTCGATCAAAAGCTTAGCCACTCAGCATGTAAGTCTTGTGTCAATTCAAATATGCACATTTCATATGTGAGCAAGTTCATATGCTAACAGTCTTTGCTTGATAAAACCATTTATAAAATCTTCTTTCACATGCAAAATAAAAATATATTTCCCAAGCATTTAGATGAACCTTAAATATGAAAAGTGTAAACAGAAAATGTCTGATTTAAATTCTCTCAAATATATATAAAACTCAAACACAAAATATTGAACTAAACACTAGAGGTCAACCATAGGGGAAAGAATCAAAAAAATAAAATCAACTGAGGAAAGAAAATTAAACTTTAAGAAACAAATACAGGTAAAAAGTGTGAAAATTGCTTAAAGGAGTAAAAAAAGATCAAATTTGGAGCAAAAAGATGAAAAATGTGCAAAAGAGTTTTGGTGCCTAAGCACCAGATCCGACACTTAAGCGCCGGTTAAACAGAGAAGGTCACGCTTAAGCGCAAGAGGCCCCGTGCTTAAGCGCCAGTGGCAGTTATTGGGCAAGTAAATTCGATTTCTGTGAATTTTGAAGAGGTTTTTGAGACACCAATTGACTTAATAGGTGGTTATAACCACCATAGACGAAAATTATCACGAAAGGAAGCATCTCTTGAGGAAATACATCAAATCTAGATATATTTTGAAGAGAAACCAAGACACCTTTAAGAAAATTATGAAAGAAAGAAGATTAGGACTTTGAAAGAGGTCCTGAAAGTATTGGAAAGTTTTGAAAATTCACATTTGAGGAGTTAGTTTGGAGAGATTTTCAGGCACCATTTTTACTTTTATTTTATCCTTTTTGTTATTTTATTTTGAGTGATTGTAGAGAAGAGATTCCAAAGAGACTTCAAGAGTTTGGTGGAGGACTTGAGATAAGTTTTTATCTTTTATTTTAGACTACTTTTGATTGGTGGAGGACTTGAGATAAGTTTTTATCTTTTGTTTTAGACTACTTTTGGTTTTAATTGAAATGTGGAGGACTTGAGATAAGTTTTTATCTTTCTGTTTTGAGACTACTTTTGGTTTTAATTGAGCATTGTTGTTGGTTTGACAATGATTTCTTCTTTTAAACTAAATTGTGATTATATTTTCTCCATGGATTGTGAGTAGTTTTCTTTATCTTTCTTCTTAAAATGATAAGTAATTAAGTTTTGGAAGGAAGTTGTGGAAAGTATTGATCTTCAATGATGGAAGAAGTTGTGATGATTTAAATCCATGCACTTCATTTACTTCTTGATTTGGTCAATCCAGATGTTAAAATTTGTTGTGAGAACATGTAAGAACCAGACTGATATTGTCTCAGTCAACAATTGGAAAGAACCACATGAGGTTGTATAAATGAGAATATAATTCATATGATTGAGTGCAAATAAATAAGAAAATATTCATTGAAGGGTGTGGATTTAGAGGACTTTAAAGTGACAGGTGAAAGTCCCCAACTTGGTTTATTGTTTAGGTTATGATATGAGATGTTAGCCCCCAGGTGGAGGGAATCGAGGGAACTCTAGAGTGAGAGCTAGTATCTTCACCCCAGGTGGAGGGAATCAAGGGCAACTTAGTTTATTAGTTTGGGGGTCTGATATGAGATGTTAGCCCCCAGGTGGAGGGAATCGAGGGAACTCTAGAGTGAGAGCTAGTATCTTCACCGGATGTTAGCCCTCAGGTGGAGGGAATCGAGGGAACTCTAGAGTGAGAGCTAGTATCTTCCCTATCTAGCCTGTTAGCCCCCAGGTGGAGGGAATCAAGGGAACTCTAGAGTGAGAGCTAGTATCTTCCCTGCTAGCCCCCCTTTAAAGTGACAGGTTAAAGCCCCCAACTTAGTTTATTATTTTAGGTTCTCATACGAGAATGTTAGCCCCCTGGATGAGGGAATCGAGGGAACTCTAGAGTGAGAGCTAGTATCTTCCCTGCCTAGCCGATCTTCAGAATTATTCAAACTTTAAATTAGCCAATGTTCTTTATAGCATCTCTACTAAGGGTAAAAAATATTATTGCTCAATTTGGCACAACACAATTTGCATACTTCCATAATAGAATTCGTATACTTATTACTGATTCATAACAAGAAGAGAGATATTTTCATATTTAGTGCTTTTCTTCTACAAAAACATTAGTTATCTTTTTAAATTATTATTGTTCTATCAAAATATTGAAAATAACAAAAATATTTAAATTTTCA
This sequence comes from Phalaenopsis hybrid cultivar, assembly GCA_002079205.1. Classification (NCBI taxonomy): domain Eukaryota; kingdom Viridiplantae; phylum Streptophyta; class Magnoliopsida; order Asparagales; family Orchidaceae; genus Phalaenopsis; species Phalaenopsis hybrid cultivar. The sequence continues at coordinate 34,150 of JXCR01128640.1, read as the reverse complement.
TTACTGCAAAAACCATCTTTAGCTTAGATAATTATCTTTTTATTAAAAATAGAATGTTTGTTGTTCAATAGTGCATATTGCGTATTCTCCATGTGGGTTTGATATTCAGGTTTGAATCAAAAAGTCATATATCACTTGATAACAATACGTATACTTGCGTAGTATCCCAATATATATAAATTAAAAGTTAAATTCTTATTTTTCTTCAGGATTAAGTTTTTGGTTTTGTTGTAAAGTAAAGAAATATAAGTGAAATATAATTTGAATTATTGTTGTACTATGCATATTAGCAGTATCCAGGGATCACATGACCACGCCCAATTCAGGCGTGACCACACCACACCCAGGATTCTTTGGGTAGGTCATGGGTTGTGGTGGTGTGTCCACCCCACTAAGCATTTAAGTGCCCGAATCCGTGTTCTTTGGCATTTCTTCCCCATTACTTCCACCAAGCACCATCTATCCTCCTTAAGCTCTGAAATCCCTAGAAAGAAAGCTCATTTTGTTAGATCCAACTTTCATTAAGTGGATCAAGATAGAGGTTGAAGATTGTGGTAAGTATCTCACAACTACTCCATTCTTCTAAGTTTTCTCCATCAATATTTTTTGAATCTCCCTCAAATCCTCACAAAACCACATCAACATTGATGTTTCTTAGTAATACTATGTTTTCCACCCTCGATATGTGATATTGTTCTGAAAATTTCAAAAAATTTTCAGCATATCTTCTCTAATCCGAGATCCTCTGGCATTCCATGGAATGTCTCACTCACTAACTTGAATCTTGTCAGCACCAGAATTTTACTTTCTTGGAAGTGAATAGAATAGTAGATTTACTAGGCATGGCTATGACGTGCAGAAGCAACAAGATGACTTGTATGAATATGAAATTTCTATGTATCTGATTCTCGTTTGGTCATAGATCTATCACCAGTCTCACTATTTTGATTAAAGAATTGAACTATTTAAAGCTTCTGTATCTAGATGGGCATGAACTTGGAATTTAGGAGAGTCCCTCACCAGTTTATCATGTACACAACTAATGGTCAGATCACCGGGGGACTATGATGCTCTAGTACCATTTCCGTCATTGCCATAGAGAGGGTGAAGTAGAGTTACGAGGTATGCACATTGACACGATGTTATGCAAAAGTCACAATTGACTATCATATTCCTAATCATGCTACCCTTACACTCCAAGGCAGAGAGCTTGAAGGAGGGAGCAAAAATTTTTTGGCTCTAGTGATGTTACATGCTCGCATCATTGGCGGGTAGGGCTGTCAAAAAAGCTCGTTGTTCACGAACAATTCGTGTTCGGTTCGTCAATGAGTTCGTGTTCAATTCGTNATAATAATAATATATTAATATACTATATTAGTAATATACTAATATAGATATCGTATATTTATATAATATAAGTTATATAATTAATATATAATATTATTTTTATATATTAATATTAGGGATGTCAAACTGGCTCGTCGTTCGCGAACAGCTCGTGTTCGGTTCGTGTTCGGCTCGTTCGTTAAGAAACGAACACGAGCTTATTTCAAACAAACTAAATTTTAAACGAACCGAACACAAACACAAGCTTTGTTCGTTCGTGTTCGGTTCGTTTACACCCCTATTGGCGGGCTTACACACAGTTGAGTGCTTGCACCCTTCCAGCTAGCAAAGTAGAGTCTAGAAGATTTGCTCAGTGGCATGGGAAACTATTATACTATTGACTGTCATGTACTATGTGCCTGTGTGTTGTTGTCTATACTAACCCTACATGGCCAATTTCTCCGGATGGGCTACTACATAGTTGTTTGGCCACAATAGTGAATGCTATTTTTTTGTGTGTGTTGTTGTCCCTGCTGAGTGCCTCAAGCAAATTTTAGTACTTGTTTTTAAATTCCTATATGGATTGAGATTTGTACTATTGAAGTAATGTGTACCTTTGTTAGATTAGTTTTAGCTACTGCACTTTGTACTTTACTTTATGGGATTCATGTGATTAGTCTGTCTTTACTTTTCCTGCACTTACTTGCTTTGTATCTTTATTATTACTTTAATGTTACACATGTGTAAAAAAACAAGTTTGGGGAAAAAAACTATACCTTATTATAAAACTTGATAGATAATTCACATAACTCAGCAAAAGATTTTTACTTCACTATGTAACTCCTGCTAGAAGTTTTGGTTTATTCAAACTGTTTATCACATCTTCTAACAATAGATAAATACCATTTAAAAAGATTAAATTTAATGAGTAATGATAAGATTCTAGAACTTAACAATTTTTGACTTCACTTAAAAGAAATTGATAGATTATTTAAAAAGGGGTGATTTAGATATTAAGTGATAAACCAAAAATAACTACACTCTTTTTCATTCTATTTTAACTAAATTAAGGTAGTCTCAAGTTTTAACTAGAAAAGATAACTTAAAGGTGGAAAAATTAAAAATAAACAAGTGTTTAGCTTTATTGCTTAAAAAACATAACCCTTCTTCACATTTAAAAAGAAAGACTAGAAAAGAAGAAGTTATCAATGAGATATAGTAATTCTCAAGAGAAAAAGAACAAGAAAAAGAGAGAGAAAAAAAAAGAAAAGAAAAAGAAAAAAGTGAAAACTTCCCAAGGAGAAGCTTGAGGTTAGCATAATAAATATTCAAGAAAAGAAAAGAAAAAGAAGGTTGAGGGGGGGGGGGAGTGAGATTTAAGTGATAATTGAGCCTTGATTCCTTAATTAAAACCATGATATAAGTTATTTTCAAGGGTAAGAATTAAGTGAATTTTGAGTTGGTTAAATATACTGAAACTGTACTAAAGATATTTGAGGTCATGAAAGAGATTCTAAATGACATCAATTAAAGGTTCTATAGGATTGTCTTAAGAAGAGAAAGAAGGGAATTAATGAACGGTCGAGTTATTAACCATTAAAGATAATCCGGTCTGAATGACATTTAACACCTTTTTACTTAGACTTAATAAACAGGTTAAAAGGGTAGAACTCTGTAGGAGTACTACTTCAATTAAAAATTCTAACTGAGCTATGTGATTATTTGAGGACAAGTAATATGATAAGTTTGGGAGAATTGATTTGCGTCAATTTTACTTAATTTTACTTACAATTTTTCTTACATTTTATATGTTATTCATATTTATTTATCACAGATTTATGCTTGAGAAATATTTTTTGTTCATGTTGTGCAGAATGAAAGAGTTAAATAATAACAACTTGGAATAAGAAAATCAAGCAAAAAAGTACCCCAAAGCTGTGTGACCATGTTTAAAGGCAATGTGGCCACACCACTATCGAACATAGCTGACGTGACCACGACAACATTGACATGGCTATGCCATTTGAAATAGTATGGCTGCATAAGAATGCCATAATCGAGTGTGATCATGTCGGCTCATATATAGCAGTGTGACCACACCAGCTCATATATAACAACATGAACACGTAGAAAATAAGTAGACCACATTGACGAGAAGGAAATCATTTTAGAAAGGAAATTTGATGGCCCAAGCTATAATTATTAGTATAAATTCATTTCTTAGAGCTTCTAGGAAGGAGTTCTGCATTAGAGGGGGCTTGAAGGTTAAAAGAAGAGAGTTTGGGAGAGATTTTGAGGGTTCGCTTGAAGGTTGTCTTTCTCTTTTGGTGGAACTTGATAGAGAGAGTTTTTTTTGGTGAGTTGTGAGAGTTTGTATGAGAGGAAAAAGGTGCCAAATAGAGAATAATTTCTTGTAAGTTTTTCATAACTTTGTTACTTGCAATAGATTCTCACATGGTGATTTTTGCCAGTTTTTTCTCTGTGGTGGGTTGCTAAACTTTTTTTCTTGTCTCTATGATAAATGGAGTAGTGGATTTATCATGATTTTTTTCTTAAGCATATTCTTAAAGCTTTTGTAATCCTTTTTATTTGTTAACCTCCAATTTTAATTTACTCATAGTCTGAAACTATGACCTCTAACCGTTACATAGTGAAAATGAAAGGTTAACTAAAGCATTATGAGATCTTACACATATTACAATGAATTATGCAATCTTTCTAGGGTATTACAAAAGTTATGTGGATTGAAGAAGCCTCAAATTTATGGATTCGAGTTTTCTTTTGACCTAGACTAGGCATAAGAAGAACTATGTCTCTGATTGATAACAATCACCTAGGAAAATATTTAGGAAAAAGCTCAATCGCTAGGATCTCAAAATCATAGAGGCACGTGCCTCATCTATTTTAAAGGAACTCATGAACTTTTGCCACTGTTTTCTGGTTTCTTTTGTTAACAAGTACTCTATTTTTCTTGGACCTTATAACATAAAAATTTCTTTCAGATAAACATCAAGCTACTACTTGACACATGCACTTGTGTTGTATAGCCGACTTACTTCACGGTAAGTTTTGGCGCGTCACTAATCTTTCTTTGTACCACACATCAACTCCATGAGATCCTTCTTTCTTTGCATACACTCATTTTCTCTCGATGGCTTTCTTCCTGGAGGAAGCTTCACCAACCTCCAAGTACCATTCTTCCGAAGAGAGTTCATTTCTTCATCCATTGCTGCTCTTCAAAGATCACAGTCAGGGCTCTCCACTGCTTCTTTATAGTGATAATAAATTTCTACCTCTTGGTTGAAAGTGTAAATGTAATGCGATCCCTCAACTAAGTAGATTTTGGGATATTCTGGCGCCTAATCCTACTCTTAACAAAAGATTCCTAAGCAGGAGTCTCATCCTCAACATCATTTTTCACCTTATTCTGAGCACTATCAACAGATAGCTCCTGAGTTGCAATGAATCATATTTATGAGTCAGAGTAGATAAACTATATGGAGCAAATAGAGTTACATCAAACTCCAACTTCTGCTACATATATTTGGTCCCAATAGAACTCTCCACCTACTTTGTCTCTATCTTTCAACAAGCTTGCCTCATCGAATGTAACATCCCTCCTAATGACAACATTCCTTTTTGACTGATCACACAACTTAAAGCCATTGACTTCGTGCCTAAAGTTAGTCTAGGTTGCCTTCTTCGCTTGTGGTTCTAGTTTAATATTCTGTATAAGTTAGTAGAATGGACATCCAAACACTCTCATATGTTCATAATCTCTAGCAGGATGCCTTGACCACGTCTCTTTTGGATTATGAAAGACAGAAAAGACTGTTATTGGGCAAGTTCATTTTGAATAGCTACAAAAGACAGACGGTTCAGCAAGTAATAGACATATTCTATGATCTCAGCCCAATAGATTATATCCAACCCAACATTGGATAACAAAAAATGAATTTTCTCCACCAAAGTCTGGTTCATTCTCTCTGTCACCCCATTATGTTGTGGTGTCTCTCAAATAGTGAAGTGATGCTCTATCCCAGCTCTCCAGCACTCTTATAAGAATGCGTATGAAGTTTATGATACACCAGATCTTCTTATCAGTTTAAGTCTCAATACATTTCTTTCAAGTTATGAAAATCTCCAACAATTAGCTTTTACTCTTCATGGTGTACACACAAATATATCTAGAGCAATCATCAATAAAAGAGACAAAGAATCTTCACCCGTTGAATGTTATTGTCTTCATCAGGCCCCAAACATCTATGTGAACATAATCTATAATACCCTTTGTAATGTGAATGTCAGTACCAAAAGATATTTGTAGCTTCTTGTCAAACACACAATGTTCTCAAAAATCAAGTATGAGGTGCTCGCTCCTTTGATCATTTCTTTCTTCATCAAAACCTGAAGTGTGGTCTCTTCTATATGAGCTAGTTGCATATGCCACAACATAGTAGCATTAAATATCAACAACAAACATTCCAGTCACTGTGCTACCCTGAAGATAGTAAAGATTATGATTGTGATATCCTTTCATAAAAACCATTGCTCTATGACATATTCTCAGAACTTCTGCCTCAATAACTACCTTTTAGCCTTTAGACTCTAAAGCCCAAATTGACAGTAAATTCTTCCTGATATCTAAAATATGTTTTACATCAGCTCCCTCATAGTACCATCATGCATCCTAATAAAGATACTCCCTATACTAATAATACGACAAGCTTGATCGTTTCCTATAGTGATAAGTATCACCTGTATCCATGTACAAAACCAATAGTACAAATAGTACAAATAGTACAAAACAAATAGTATCACACTACACTAATAGTACAAAACCATCCTTTATGAGGACCAATGTGATAAGTATCACCTGTATCCAAAATCCAACTTGAATCATCTATAAATAAAATGTGAGAAAATGCAGATAATTATACATTTGAATCTACCTCTTTACATCTTTCCTCAATGACATGGGCTTTCACCCCAAATGAAACTTTTATTTCCTTCTCATTTAGCTTCAGACAGTCTTTCTTCCAATAACCAGTCTCTAAACATAAAACATATTAATTTTTTCCAAGACCACACCCACGAGACTTTCCCTGCTTTTGAGAACTGTCGTCGTTGCCACCTTTCTTTGCCAAATTCTTCTTTTTTCTCTTAGATTTACCGTATTGGAGTGTAAATGTCTCAGCTGATTCCATCTTTGCAAACACCTTTTTCTATTTGACAGAACTCATGATTCAATAGTGTCATAGTCACTTCACCATAATTCAAGATCTCATTCCCATGAATGAGTGGCATCATGAAGTTTTCATACTCATTCGGGAGTAAATTCAACAGAAGAAGCGTCATGTCTTCATCTCTAATCTCTTAATTCAAAATTTAACAGATATGCCAACAAATTTGTGAAGTTTTTCAAGTGTTCATCAATTGTAACCCTTTTTCTTGTATGAAACCTGTAGAGTTACTGCTTCATATAAAGACGATTCTCAACACTCTTTGTGATATATTTATTCTCTAACATCCTCAAAATTTCTCTGTAGAAGTCCCCATCATCAACCCATATTTGAGCTCCTAAGTAAAATAATTTCAGATTAATCCACAACCACTATAGTTCATTTCTAAATCTCTGACATCTATTTAGGATATTCCTCATTATCTAGAACATCCTCCAGGTTTAGAGGGCACAGTGTATCCATCATCTCGCATCGTTACATGCTAAAGTTCCCTTTGGTGTCAAATTTCATTGCAACAATTTTAAAGGAATACGTAACCACATGATGAATTGACTATTTCATCGGCACAATAGATGCTAAAGAGCCTGACATTTTGCTTACATTCATTGCTACCACTGTTGAAATTTCTTTACCAAAAAAAATTCTTGAGCAAAATACCTAAGAAGAAAAAAACAAACAAAAAAAAAAAGTTACCTAAAAAATGATAAATTAAAGAATAAAAATTCATTTTTCCTAAAATTCTCCCCTTTTTGTTTTTCCTTTTTTTTGTTTCTTTTCCCAAATATCTTTTCTTTCTCCAAAAAAAAATTTTCTTTAGACGAAATTCTGTTTTCCTCTTCTTTCCAAAAAATAATTGCCCTTTTTCTAGATTACTCATGTAATTCTTATTTCCTTGTCAGATGGACATGTGATACTAGTTAGAACATTTTGGTAATATAGCTGATCCACGTCTAGTCGACATACACAAATACCTGATTACATTTTGTTACCAACACCAAAAAGAATCACTTTACTAATTTTTTAGGAATTCCTAGTGAAAGTTATTTTATCTTCACTTATGGTAACACTCTGAACGGTTGGACCACCTCATGTGCCCGATTTGTTCTGATGTATTCGACACCTATTTTACTTCAAAACCACCGCAAAAACTGTCAACAAAGAACGTCAAACCATGTGTTGCACTAAACACTAGCAATACACACCAAATTTGCTATCGTCGATGCCAAGCCAGCTTTGATCATGAACCCGAAGCTCTGATACTTGAAGCGTGATGTGAGAAAGAAAAAAGCTATGGGTTATATCTCACACTTCTCACCATACAACTCTCATAAGCTCTGAAATCCCTTTTATATAGGAGGACAAGTGAATATAAGTAATTAAGTAAAAATACAAAATTACTCATAATTAAACAAAAAACATAAATACACTATAAGAATTAAGCATATTTTTGTCAGCTAGATCAGATGCAATTCAAAGGAAAAATTGACAATATTTAAGGTTTATTGCCAGATTTGCGTCCAATTTATGTCTGATATGTTTTGTCGTTAAAGTGGGCATCAGTAATATTATTTCTGTCAATTTTGCATCAAAATATTCTGACTCAAATTATTTGTGTCGACCTTTGCATATGAAAATATCAAATAATGAAGACTATTGTCAGATTACCTTTGAAATTGATGCTACAAAAATTGATGGACAATGGAATATTATAATTATATAATGTGAGATTTTACTTCAGAAACTGAACATAAATATGATGCAAACCTGTACCACAGAAAAAAATTCAGAAAACCAAGTACATTTCCATAACCTGAACATAAAACATATTTCAAATAATATATCACAATATATTCAATCATATCACATATCAAATCTCTAAAAAATATCATTAATAAAAAAAATACTGTCACAAATCGACTCAAATAAGAATACTAAAGGTAATCAATAATTATATAATAAATGTTCGACATAATACTTACAAATGAATACAAATATAAAAATAAACTATTCATCATCTCCATCCTCCTCCTCCTCCTCCTCTGGTGCAACTGTCATTGGCCGCTTGCCTCGTTGATCTGCTAAAGTCTCTGTCATGTGCACTATAGAGTCCTCGACCTTATGTTGGTTTTATAGCATCTGCTTGCGTGATTGGCAGATCTCTTCGTTCATTGCAGCCATCTGCCTGATAAGAGCCTCTTGATCTGGATGTGAGTAGCTCGGGGAACTCAGTGTGAGACTGCAGGAGAGCTCAACCTCAAAGGCTATGTCCTTTGCTCCAAGGCTATAAATCCTCCACTTCTTCCCCATGACTTGGGTCCGGAGCTCGTACTCGAGCTGCACAGTGGTAGAATAACTACCATTAATTCTGATAGAAGTCTAAGCCTGAGTTGTCGAGTGCCTTTCTTAGAGGTTCTCAAACACCTCATGCATAATTAAGACACTGTTTAATTGACACTTTCAACGTTAGAGTCAAAATAAACTTTTAATTTATATTTTTTAACTTACAACAACCCGTCAGGAATGCTCTGAAACCCACTACATAGTCCCTGGTCGGTGATGAGTTTGGACATGTAGTTTTTCAGTAGGAGCACAGCTCTGCAACATAGATGTATAGGAAGATGTTCTATAGATTCAAAGAAACTAGAAGAAAATATCTGCTCAACCTTACATAATAATAGGAGAATTCTCACATCGAGATGTCTCAACAAATTAGCATTCAGTGTTCCCACACATAACTTCTGAAGAATATACTGACTTAAATCAAGGAATCAAGCAGCGACTCCAGCAGCACATGAAATACAATGGGTAATAAGCACAACATAAATATATGGCAGTCGTGCCTCTTCATGCGAAATAACGTATCTGTTCTCAATTTAAAACAATAGCTCAAATTTGAACACAGTCACTAGGAAACTTCAGATAATTCACCCTCTGAAAATATGTTCTTTGTTAATCTGGTGTAATGCAGCTTTGAACTTTATCACTTTACCTCCATTTGTCTTCTGAAGTTCAAAGCTCCTCCTTTTGCAACCCTCTTTCAGGTCCATTCTAGCTTTCACATTATCTTTTGTCTTAAGCTTGATATCCATCATAGTGTTGATGATGTTATCAAAAAAATTCTTTTCAATGTGCATAAAATTGAGATTATGTTTAATCATATTAGACTTCTAGTATGAAAGATCCCATAATTTACTGTGCTTAGTCTAGTTGTACGTGATACTGAAATCAAGAAGACGAGTTGAAGCTAACTCTGGTCTCTCGGCTATCTTTGATACTGCACTGATCATTTCTAATATTTTGACTCTAGTAATCCTGGGGGTGGACTTGATCTCTCAGCCCTATTTTTGAAGAATGCATCTTTGTTCCTTTTAAATGGGTGATCACATTAAAGAAATATTTTGTGGTCGTAAAACCAGCTATTTTTCCTACCATGTTTCAGAGTCACTGCCTTTGAAATATTCATGCAGTAAGGATAAGCCACTTTCCTGTCTGTGCTCCAACCAACTAGCATCCCATAGGCAGGGCCACTTAAGAGCCTCTCCTAGTTGAAAATTTTATTTTTAAGCGATGTCATACATAAGCATACTCATCTCTCATAACATTTGAAGCTCTTCAATCAAAAGTTGTAGGTAGACGTCAATTTTCCCCTTTGTGTTATGTGGACCTGGTATGATAAACATCATAAATAAGAACAACATGATCATGCACCTATCCGGGGGAACATTGTACGGTGTAATAATCATGGCTAGTACGAGTATGTGTTTGTAGTGTGATTGTATAATGTGAAGCCATCTGCACATAATCCAGGCTAACATTGTGTGCTTCAGCTGCAATATCCATGTAAGTAAGATCAAAATGTATTCAGGCTTGACTATGTGAAGGATGACTCGTCAAGTTAGCATCAATAAATTTAGTATTGAACCAAGTCTTGTGAGGTGTTGTACATATGAAAATGAACAATCTCTGAAGCCGGGGGTATGAGCAAAAAATAGAAGAGATGCTTGTATAGAATATTTTTTTTACTCTTTCTCCCCTTTGTTTGAATATATCCACACAAAAAAATCAGCAGGTCATCTCGACTGCATCGACCTTGTAATATATCATGCACTAATTAACATAGTAATCAATCTTTTCACATTATAACCCTAATTTTGAAACCAACTTTTTAGTTATTTACAGGTCATCCGACATTAAATTCCCTGTAGGGTTCATCTCTTTCAATAATATTGTTACTTGGTTGAATGCTTCTCTGGTATGTTAAAATCATATTTGATGGTCAACATTTTAGTGTAACTGATAACTTTGTATGTGTTGTGCAACCTTCCCATAGAGGTTGTTGTGCAATATTCAGTAAGTCATAGAACTGTTGTGATTTGTTGTTTGGTTTTTCAAGTTCGTGTTGAATGCTCCCAAATAATTTGAGCATCATAACAATTTCTTCAAATGTGTCAGGATCAAATTCCACAGCAGGAGGGGCATAACTTGTCGAGGCACCGCCTTGCTCGAACTGAACTTCAGGTTCTTGCTCACCATATGCAGTATAATATAAATAATTTGGTTTGAAGCCCATATAGTAAAAATCCAACTTAACTTTTTTGGATGGTAGCAAACTTGATTTTTGTGCTTTGCACAAGGACACCAAAATTTGCCATCAGAACGATAGACGGCCAGTTGTGATGTCACCTGCACGAATTCATCAACGCCATTCAAGAACACATCTGTCAGTCCTTTTCTTCCTTAATATAATCTATTATACATCCAAATTCTCATATTATGAATGTCCATCTGCAACATAGATGTAACTTTACAGATTAGTGCAACTATTATGGAAAAAAATTTTCAATACTTACCAATATGTACAATTGATGATTATGCTTAGTGGTTCGAGGAAGCGAATTCTAATCAAAGAAAATGACCTTAGGAACCTCTTTTAAGTAGCTCGTTTCATCGGGTGAAGTTGATTCTATTTGGTCAACCATATATAAATAACTTCTTTGAAGTGTTTTATTTTTAAACAATATATCTGATGCATTCCTCCACTTCAACCAACCAACATGAATTCCACTAATAACATTCCCATCTATATCACAATCACTGTGAGAAAAACCAGATGCACTCCTCTGGCCAGTTCAACCAACCAACTTGAATTCTACTAATATCATCCCCATTTATATCACCATCACCTTAAACAACATACCAGATTGATGCATGCATTCCACTGCTTCAATCAACCAGCTCAAATTTTACTAATGACGATATCTCTATCACCGTAACTTTAACAATAGACCTGATGCATTCTACAACTTCAACCAATTAACGTGAATTCAACTATAATATGAATTTCATACATATCACCCAATTCTTATGTATGTACACATGTAACACAAACTTCAAGATTCATATACATATCAATGAACTCTTATTTTATGCATACCTGACACCAAAGCTTCTTATTTATACATATACATGCCACATTACATATGCATTTAATTCATACAGATCACTCAATCTTATGTACATATAGACCTAACACCTAAACTTCAATATTTACATACATGTCACTGAACTTTTATGTATTTATGTACCTAACATCAAAACTTTAATTTATACATACATACCACATTACCTATGCATATAACTCAATTATTATGTATGTACAAACCTAACACCTAAACTTTAATTTACATGCATACCACTGAACTCTTATGTATATACATACCTAACACCAAAACTTTAATTTATACATACATACCACGTAACATATGCATATTATAACTCATACATATCACTAAATTCTTATGTATGTACAAACCAAACACCTAAATATCAATATTTATATGCATACCACGAATAAATGATAATAGTGGCGAAAATAAACTCACCTTCTTTGAAGCTTTCTGATTAGAGGGAGTTTGTTTGTCTCTGCAAACCGCTCGCTGAACGTCGAGCTAGCGCTAATGGTGACTTTATCGCAAAGCTTAGTCGTTGGGAAGGAGATGTGTTTGAGTGAAATTGAGAGGGAGAAGAAGAGTGGAGAGCCGAATGGAAGAAGGGAAGCTCGGGAGGGCTTTCCAGCAGAAGCAGAGAAGGGAGAGGCACTCGCGTAATGGGGTGGAGGGCGAATGAAACATAGAAGTGTGGGTTGAGTAAATTAAGTCATTTGCGTTATATTTCTATCTAATTTGCATCGTAATTAGGTCAACACTAATAAGTAAAGTTTCACATCAATTTATTCTACACAAAAACCGTCACAATGCTATCATAGCTTTCGTCGTTTTATGATTATTTTTTCGGTCAAAATTTTTTGACCCAAATCGGACGAAAAATTTGACGAAAAATTTGCTGCAAATACTAAAATTTATTATTTGTCGCTTAACAGCCTCAAATCTGCTACAAATTTCATGTGCTGATTACAACATCTTCATTAGTGTGACTCATTCACGTGAGCATGACAACATATGGTGCAATGTATATAAAATTATACATTGTTGGACAGGTGAGAACAAATACACTTGAAAATCCTATTATTTTAGTCTCAAATACGCACCACCAAGGAGCACTGAGAAAGAATTATGGGTTCTCATTGCAGTAATCCTTGAGTACACGCATGTTTATATCATTATAGTCCTATTTTAGGTGTATATTTCAACCAGATATTGATCATAGTTAATTTTTTCAGCGGTAAACTTTAGAAGAAGAAAAGAATTAAATCTAAGCAAAAAAGATGATTACACGACACCAGACTGTCAAAACGGCTCGTTGTTCGTGAACAACTAGTGTTCGGTTCGTTAAGAAGCTCTTGTTAGGCTCATTCGCTAAGTTAACGAGCCGAACACGAACAAAGAAAGATTTGTTTGTNTATATATATATATATATATATATATATATATATATATATATATATGTATATATATATATATATATATATATTATTGATGAGCAGTATTGACTACAAGGCTACAAAAATTTATAATATATTAAAAGTATTAATTAAGAAAAGACAATAAAATTTATTAAATTAGATTCATATATGTTTAAATATATACAATAATCTTTAAACCTTGCCCGAGTCCTTAACAACTTATGACTACGTCATTAGAGTTGTCAAAATGACTCTTTGTTTGTGAACAGCTCGTGATCTGCTCGCTAAACAAACGAGCTGAACACAAACTCACAACGTAAGTCTGGCTCGCTTGTGTTAGGTTCGTTTACACCCCTACGCGACACTAGTTTATCCCCGCAAATACTATAATAGTTACAAAAGACTCCAAATCACTAACACAATACATCTTCTGTTAACACGCACATGTGAATATTTGCTTCGGCGTAAACTAAACTAAAATAAATTTCTGTGGCTCAGCTTCACCAATGGGACCAGTGATATACAAGTAACTTTGGACTTACTTTCCTTGAAGAGTACAAGCTCGTGCATGCACAATGATGACAAGATCATGCAGTAGATAGAATTGAAGAGGTTACGACAGAAAGAGCAATACCAATGACGAAAATACACGAGAGATGAAAGCGACGGGGACTGAACTTTGGACCACTTGCTCTCATAAATGATAACATTCAAAGGGATTGATCAAATATTTCCGAGAGAGAAAGCTGCGTCTGGCTTTGATTCTAAAACGCAAGGTGTGGGGGCAGGAAGAGTTATGTGTTGAAGCACTAGAATGCTTTGGTTTTCGTAGATTGGTGTGAAGATGTTAGTAATTGAGGCTTAAGTTTTGACGAAATGGATGCTGGAACACACCTAACTCTGTCCTTCTGATTTAAATATCACTTTTATTTAAAGCGATATGGATGGCTCGGAGCAAGAATTTTTAGTTGCGTTCTGCTTTTCTTATTTTATTATTGCAATGAAACTTGAATTACAGACGAAAATAAATAAGATTTACTATTTCAAGGGGTATGGGCAAACTATAAACCAGATTCAGAGCACTTGGGAGATGTGAAGTGAGACTGTTCGTGGAACTAGCTAGAGATTATGCTGAGATCAATCAGATTTATCAATCGAATCAAACAAAGAGCTGATAAGGCATTAATAAATTTCGAACATTCAGCATGAGTCTTGTTGAGGCATGATGATCTCTTTTAAGTAAAAAACGTTCAAACTTCGATTAAGAGTCATCCAGAACTCCAATTTTATCAAACTTATTGTCAAACTGGCTGACATAACAAGACGAACCTGATAATACCAAAATTGGTTCAGTCAGAGGCATATCAAGCTTGGATAAAGACATTAAACCTCTTTTGGAAGCTTTCCGGACATATTTGAAAGGTCAAATGAATGACGAATCTAACGAGCTTATAATCAAATCAAGTGTCTCCACATGACAAATCCAACAATCTTAAGATCGTCCAATTCTGACAATGTTAAACACTGACATGCCCATCAAACGTCATCTATTCAATGGAATATCTCCTGGGCGTCCGATAAGAGTTGTTCAGATTCCTTCATTAATTGCAACCAGAAATCTTTAAATACACCCCTAACCCTCTCTTGAAAAGAGGAGAGAGAGCTTGAAGACTAAAGAAGACCAAAGATTGGAGAAGGAGCTAATGTTGTCTCCTACTCTTGCAGCCACCAACTACAATCAAACACCACTACTAGCCATGATTGATCACCATCAGTAGCCGCCCACTTCTTACGACAAATTCATCTGTGCAACAACATTGTAAACCAAGAGATTGTGTAACTATTTCCCATCTGTTGGAGAAGATGTTGTAAATGTAATCACTAAGTTAAGTGGATCTCTTCAATTAAGTTAGGCCATGTGATTTTTCCGCTTTCCAGGTTTTCTAAGTAAAAAACTTTTGGTGTCTCTATTGGTTATTTTCTTTTATCTAAGTGTGTGATCTATGTATAATGCTAAGACGATAATCTATTACTCTACCACTGCGAATTTTCTAGCAAAGTCACATTTGGCACTGTCTTCAACTTTGAGACATCTAGACCTAACTTCATTTCCAATGATGTACAACATCCAACTGGTGAAGGAACCTCCTTCACATATTGAATATAATCTCTGAAGCATGTGGGAGGAAACCTTAACTGAAGTCTCGAAAGGTCGATCATGTCAATCTCCCGAGCATGATTGTAGTGGGGGTAGTCTTCTCGCATCCTATTCAGACACAAAGTCTTTTACAACTTCTGGCTGAGGGGCAACCTTTACTGCAATCTCAAAATGTTGTTCAGGTTATCGTTCCTGGCACAACGGTGGTAGGGTAGTCATCCCACATTTTATTCCGATAACAAGTCTTTGGGAACCACTTCTAGACTGAGGATAATCTTCATCACAAATAGCACTTCCTCAATGCCCCCTCACAGTATTAGAGTTCCTCTTTAACCGAATTAGGAAGTTGGCATCTTCAAGGCTCAATACATGGGTTGTTTTACAAGCTTGTGCAAAAAACACCCCTGTTAGGAACTAAGAGATTCAAAAACAGTAACTAACAAGTTGTCAAACATTATTCTTGAGTATGGCTACAACCATATTTCCAAGAAAGTGAACGGTTCATTGTGACCTACGCCTTAGTCATGAGAGACACGAAGCATCTTTGACAACCCATTATAGGCTTAATTGATCCCAGTGGGATTTAGTTCAACCTCTTTCATAACAGGTTACAGTCATCAAACAGAAGCTTTGACCGACAACCTGGAATAGGTCAACCATCCTTGGTGGACTTCATATGACTTTGTCCATTAAAGGTTAACACCATCGAGCATCTTGAACTATACAACCCAAAACAGGTCTTACATCCTTAATAGATTCTCCTTTCAACTCCACTCCTACACAATCTATAGTTGTCAGGTAGGCGCGCTACAACTAACAACCTAGTTAAAGTCGAACATTCTTAGTGGCAGACAAAGTCTCTACCCATACCCCTGAAAGTCGAGCCCAAGAGGCAACACTAGATGTGAATATAGGTACCCATGGAAGTCGAGCCTAGAAAGCAAGATTCGATGGGAAGCTACAATGTTCTTAGAAGACAAGCCTAGGCACATCTTGATGGAAAACTACCATGCCTTTGGAAGTTGAGCCCAAGAGGCAAAACTTGATGAGAATATATGATACCCTTGAAAGTCAAGCCTTGGAGGCAATAATTCATGTAAAGTTATCATGACCTTGGAAGATGAGCCCAAGTAGCAAGTTTCGATGAGAAGTAAGTAGTCGACACGATTTTCATTAGAAATACTCTACGAGAGCAAGTGGTTGACGGAGTCTTCACTCAAAGACCACAAAAGACTACAAGCATCAGAAGACACTGGTATCTCAAATCCGTCAGAAGGCTATAAGCCTCAGAGTCACATATACATCAAAAACCTCAAAAAGTTACGAGTCTTAAAAGACACTGACACATTTCAAGCTCCTATAAGGCATAAGCCTAAGAAGGTACAATCCAAAAAAGATACAAGCTTAAGAAAACAGAAACCACATAAGGCACGAGCCTCAAATGGTACGCGATTATTTTTATATATAAAGTGCACATGTTGACATTAAATACAGACTTTCACATGTTTGAGAACCCAAAGAACCTCAGAAGACAAAAGCTTAGAGGTCGACGCCAATATGCACCCCTGAAGTAGGATATCAACGACCCATGAGTTGGGCGATATCATATTAGAAATTGAGTAACCACAACAGGAAAGAAAAAAAAAAAGCAATCTCAAAAGCAACGTCAAACAAGTAAAACAAAAAAAGAAAAAAAATTATCATTGGTTATAAATGCCCCAGCAGACATTGAAAATCCATAATGACAAACGAACACCGGGGGAAGAAATTTTCCAAATATCGCCGCCACATAAACACAAAAATCTCCCTCATAAAGCATGTAGGTGAAGCTTCAATATTTCTTCATCTCCTCTGGAATGCACGACAACCACATGAGAATCACCACTGGAATGTACGGCAGCAAGAAGAACGAAGATCATGGGTCACCTGCTGTGAAAATTACAGATCATCTACTTCTCAGAGATGGGGACTCCAACTCCTTCCTCCTCTCCTTGTCCTATTTATGGGCTCAAAAATTACACATATTTATGATAAAAAATAATTTTTCATCATCACGAAAAAAAAAAAAAAAGATTTTTCCATTAAAGATTATATAAACGAGATGCATTCCATCGTAAAAGAGAAAAAAAAAAAAAA
>JXCR01128635.1:0-17183 GCA_002079205.1 Phalaenopsis hybrid cultivar | reverse complement strand
AATAGCACTACACTCTTCACTGATTGCAACGGTCTTGTGATCTGAAACTTCCTTTTCTTGTTTAGTATATCCTTCATAAATTTCACATAACTTGTCATTTGTTCCAAAGCTTCAACAAAAGGAATGTTTATCGTTAACTTCTTAAGGATGTCCAAAAAAAATTTTAAATTGTTTATCTTTATTTTTCTGCTTTAGTCTTTGAGAAAACAGAGATAATGGTTTTTCTAAGGGAACTTGTGTTTGTTCATTTTCATTGTAGTCATTTTCCATTTCTTCCTTCTCTTCATCAACATCAGTTTCTCTTTAGATTTTTGTTTCAACTTCCTTTCCACTTCTTAATTAAGTAGCTTTAATTTGTTCCTTATTTTGATCTTTTGGATTAACTTTCACAATACTCGGAAGAATTCCAGAAGGTCTGTTACTAAGTGCAGTAGCAATATGTCATAATTGATTTTTAATATTTCTAATAGCATCCTATTGATTCTGTATTTGATTTCCCATATTCAACATTACTTCTTCATTGTCAACTTCTTTTCCTTAACCTGTGGGTTAGGGTTATAGTTAAATCCAGGAGGATAATGAGGTCGATAATTAAGACTTCCTTGGTTGTTCAAATTTTCGAAGGGATTCACCGAATTGTTATTATTATTCCAACTAAAATGAGAGTGATTTTTCCATTTATGGTTATAATAAATAGAGTAGAGATTGTTATTTCGATTATTTATAACATTCAAAGTTTCATAAGATGATTGAGTATCAATTATCTATCCTGGTGAATTTTTCTCTAATACTGGGGGTATTTAAGAATAGTTCACTCCAATTTGATCAATCTTTTTTGAAATAGCAGCAATTTGAGATGCCAAAATAGACATTACATCAGAGTCATAAATACTAGCTACTCTCTTAGGATTTACTATTTTAGAATGCCATTGAAGATTGTTAGTAGCCATTTCTTCAATTAAATAGTATGTTTCATCAAAGGGTTTTGACATTAGTGATCCACTTGCAGCAACATCTATAATAAATCTAAGTGATCATACTAATCCATTGTAAAATGTTTGAGTTATTAACCAATATGGTAGATCATGGTGTGAACATTTTCTAAGAAGATTTTTACATCTTTCCCAAGCTTCATATATCGATTCCCCTTCAAACTGACAAAAAAATGTAACACATTTCTAAGCTTAGCAGTTTTCGAGGGTGGAAAATATTTAGCCAAGAATTTTTGTGATATTTTTCCCCATATTCTTATAGATCCAGGTGCTAATGAATTTAACTAAGCTTTAGTTGTATCCCTTAATGAAAAAGGAAAAAGCCTAAGCCTAGCAGCGTCATTAGGCACTCCGTCATATTTAAAAGTAGCACAAATTTCAAGAATACCAGCAAGATGTAAGCTAGGATCTTCAGTAGGTGTTCCTCCAAACTGATTATTTTATAACATTCGGATAATATCAGATTTAAGTTCAAATGAATTAGCAACAACATCACGATTTTGAATAATCAAGTGAAGTTCATCTGCTGTCGGATTAGCATAATCTTTTAAAGGTCTTTGTCAAATTTCATTTATTTGATTATCTAAGTTATTTGCCATTTCATTTAAATTTTTAATTTCTTTTTATTATTTTCAATTTTTTCTAATAGTACATTCTAATTCCGAATCATAAGGTACTAAACCTTCAGATCCAATATTTCACATAAACAAATATAATAAGCAAAGAAAAATTTCCTAAAAATACTTTTAAATATATAGTTATATATTTTGAATTTTTTTATTTAATTTTTTAATTTTATTTTTTTATAGTTATATTATCTCTAAATTTTCTAAATTACCAAGTCTATTTAATTTACTGTTACCATCCCTGACAACAGCACCAAAAACTTGATCCCGAGAATATAGTTGTGCAAAATATATAAAGTTGACTCCGCTATGCAACGGTGCCAAAAAGCTTGATGCAATAGTTTATGAATAAGAAATTTAAGCAATTTATGTTGGGATTCTGCGCAAGTATACGTATCATTATAAAGTATTAAAGGACTTTCTATTTAAGCCTCAAATATCGATCCCATGAGAAATGTTTAAATTTGAAATGATAAATTGACTAGGAAATTCAGAGAAAGTAAAACAAAATTACTATCACTAATTTTGAATGTTGAGATATTATGAGAGCTAAATTATTTAAGTACTAGGAAAACTAAAGTGCAAAGTTTAAATAATAACTACTAAACTATTAAACTATGTTTATGTGATGAAGATTTCTTATGTGAAAAAGCATATTTCCCACTACAATGAGATTTTGGTAAAATGAGATGAGATAAATGGTTTTAAATGTATTATACCAAATATGAGCAGTTTTAATTGTCTATCCTGATACAATGTTATAGAAAATCATTGGATAATCCCAGGCTTAGTCCCCAAATCCGTGACTATGCTAGGAGGATACTGGCTCCGACTCCAGAGCTCCCACTTCCCTCCACCTGAAGGCTAACTCTCGCTTTAGTTCTTTAAACACTAAGACCAAATTGGGGATTTTAGTCTGTCACCGTAAAATCTCCAATTCTACTCCCAACAATGTATATTTCCCTATTTATTTGCACTTAATTCTATGAATGAAATTCTCCTTCATGGAATCAAATATGATCCTCACTCTGTTGTAGAACTCATACTCCATTTCCGAGATTATATGTTTTACAACAAATTTTAACTATTCAATTGGCCAGATCAAAAAGTAAACTAAGTTCGGAGTTGAAAAATCATCACAATTTATTTTATATTTTAACATTGGCACATCCATATTATCTCTTCATTTCACCATATCTCAGAGTAATCCCTTTTCAATCGACTATTATAGAATCAAACCCTTGCATAAGAAGTACTCATCTAATTAATCTTGGTTTAGCATCATTCTTTTGCATCAAATATTTATGCACAACACATTCAGCTCCAATCAGATATGACCTAAACTTATCAAAAGTATACACAATGTCTAATAATTCTCTTTCAATGGTTGTGTAATTAATCTGAGCATCATTAAGAGTCTTACTAGCATAGTATATAACTTTAAAAATCTTATCATATCTCTGTCCTAAAACAGCTCCAATTGCATAATCACTAACATCACACATTAATTCAAAAGGTTTCTCCTAATCAGGTGAAACAATTATAGGAGCAGTGATCAATTTTTTCTTTAAAGTTTCAAAGGCTTTAAGGCAATCTTGATTAAAATTAAATTTTGTATTTTTTCTAGAAGTTGGCATAAAGGTTTAGTAATTTTTGAAAAGTCTTTAATATATCTCCTGTAAAATCCAGCATGTTCTAAAAAGCTCTCAACTCCTCTTTCTATAGTAGGTGGAGGTAAATTTGATATAACTTGTATTTTTGCAGGATCTATTTCCATGCCATTTTGTGAAATTTTATGTCAAGCACAATTTCTCCTGCAACCATAAATTGACATTTTTCTCAATTCAATATGAGATTGGTCTTTTCACAACATTCTAAAACTTTTTTAAAATGATTTAGACATATTTCAAATGAAGTTCCAAATACAGAAAAATCATCTATAAAGACTTTAATCCCTTTTTCAATCAAATCACTGAAAATTGGCATCATACATCTTTGAAATATTGCAGGTGCATTAAATAATCCAAAGAACATTCAATGAAATACAAAAGTTCCATAAGGACTAGTAATTGTCATTTTCTCTTGATTTTTTGGAGCAATAGGTATTTGGCGATAACCAGTATATCCATCTAGAAAATAACAATCTTTATGCCCAGCCAATCTATCCAACATCTAGTCCAAAAAAGATAAAGGAAAATGATCCTTACTAGTGGTAGAATATATTTTTTTATAATCTATGCAGATTTTCCATTCAATTACTTGTCTTGTTGATATTAATTCGTTATGTTCATTTGTCACTACAGTCACACCTCCTTTCTTTGGAACACAATGAATTGAACTTACCCAAATACTGTCTGAAATAGAATATAATATTCCAACATCTAACCATTTTAAAATCTCTTTCTTCACAACTTCTTTCACCATAGGGTTTAATCTTCATTGAGGATCAGCTCTTGGTTCATGTTGATCTTCTAATAAGATTCTATGTATACAAATTGAATGACTAATTCCTTTAATATTAGCTAATGTTCATTCAAAGGCTTTCTTATATCTTTTTAAAGTTTCCAACAACTGTTGTTCTTATGTTTTAGTTCATTCTGAGGATACTATAACAGGTAATGTAGATAAATCTCCTAAGAATGCATACTTCAAATGTGTAGAAAGTGTTTTCTGTTATAGTTCAGGAGGTTTCTCAATATATGGAATTAAATTCTTATTACTTTCTGTAGGATCTAAAATTTCATATTTTTCTTGAACATAATACAAATCCTCTTTATTCGCTTCCATAGATTCATCGTGAATTTTATCATCATCTTGATATTCCATATATTCCTTTTCAAATTCTCTTTCAAAATTCTTCTTAAAATATTCATGGCTTAAATATTCATTAATATCCATTCTGAAGCATTCAATCTCTTACTCTTTTACAGGGTATCTCATTGATTTTGCAATATTAAATGTAACCTCTTGATCACTAACTCTCATGGTTAGTTCTCCTTTATGCACATCTATCAAAGCTCTTCCAGTGGTTAGGAATGGTCTTCCTAGTGAAGGAGAAAGTTATTAGATAGTTCTAAGTAAGAATCCATTGTAGTTTGTTAGTGAGATAGAGAGATTTTAACCCTCTAGGGCTAGGTGACTAGACATAGGGAGGAATTTACGAGAAATGAAGAGATTCAAAGGAACTTCAAGAGTTTGGTGGAGAAGAATTTAAGATAAGTTTTTATCTTTTTGACTACATATGATTTTAATTTAGACTTCTTGTGTTTTCAAAAGATTTGTAATTTTAAACATAATTGTTGTTGTGTTCTCTCCATGAATTTTGAGTAGTTTTCTTTATCTTTTTCCTTAAAATGATAAGTAAATAAGTGTTGGATGGAAGTTGTGTGAAGTATTGATCTATAATGCTAGAATAAGTTGTGATGATTTAATCCTTGTACTTTATTTACTTCTTGTCTTGGCCAATTAAGTTGTTAATATTTATTGTGATAACATGTAAGATACGTGATGGTATTATCTCAGTCAACTAATGGTATAATCACATTAGATTGTATGGATGAGAATGTAATTCATATGGTTGAGTATATTTAAATAAGAAAATAAACTTTGAAGGGTGTAGAGTTAGAGGAATTTAGAGTGACAGACTAAATCACCCAATTCAGTCTATTATTTTAAGTCTTGATACGAGAGACTAGCCCCCAGGTAGAGGGAGAAGAGAGAACTCTAGAGCGAGAGCTAGTATCTTCCTTTCCGACTCTGTCTTCAGGACTATTCAAACTTTTGATTAGTCATTGTTCTTTATATCATCTCTAGTAAGGCACAACACAATTTAAATAATTTTACAACATAATTTTTATACTTGTTACTGATTCATGATAAGGAAAAAGATATTTTATTTGCATTTCTTCATCTTACATAAATCTAGTTAAATTTAGTTAGTTGTTTACGTTATTTTGACTTATCAAAATTACCAAAAAGAATTGAACTTTCATTCCTACCATAGTATCTATAATTTGAGTAAGACTCTTTTCAAAGTAGAATTTTTTATCTAATTTTTTCTTAAGAGTTTGTAGTTCTCCCTGTGGGTTCAATATTTTGGGGCTTAATAAAAAAGTCTTATATTTCTTGATAGTGATACATATATTTATGTAGTATCCCAATATTTAAAGAACATTGCACTAAGTTTTTGGCACCATTATAAAGAAAGTAATAAAAATAAAGAAAATGAAGAATCTAACCACACATACATCATGGTACTATCGTACCGGATATGAATCAAATTTTTGTCTTCTATTGTCAGGAAACTTACATCTAGTTCTTAACAGTGGAGTCATAAGCAGAAGTACATAAAACAAAAAGGGGATCAACTTTCTAGCACTTTTGTCGGGGAGAAAAAGAAAAAAACTTTTTAAATTTTGAAGGAATTTTTAAGAAAATTAATTCTATTTTTAGAAAGTCTTATTTAAACTTTTATATTTATTATTGGAATATTGTAGTGTTATTTCTATTTAATTTCTTATTTATGTGATTTTATTTTATTTTGTAGTAATGTATATGTAGTTCAAGTTCTAAAAAACTAATGCCCTATATTTCTAAATTAGAAAGAACTATTAGAAAAAAAAATACAGAAAAGTTCAAAATTTTCAAGAAATGGCAAATCAAAATAATTAAAATGCTAAAACTCATCAAGAATTTAGACTTTTAATAGATTATGCAAACCCTATAGTAGATGAACTTTATTGTAATATTTAAAACATGTTGTAGTGGTTAATTTATTTGAACATAAACCTGTTATTATTCAAATGATATCAAATAATCAGTTTGCAAGAGCACCAACCGAAGATCCAAATTTACATCTTGCCAATTTTTTAAGAATTGTGTGTAACATTTAAATATGATGGTGTTTTGAATGATGTTATTAAATTTAGAATTTTTCCATTCTCACCGAGGGATAAGGCTAAGATATGGTTAAATTTGTTAGCACCTGGATCTATCAGAGCTTGGGGTAATTTAGCGCAAAAATTTCTTGCTAAACATTTTCCATCATCAAAAACTACAAAACTTAGAAATGATATTACATCTTTTTGTCAGTTTGAAGGGGAATCTATTTATGAAGTGATGGAACGATTTAAGAACTCCTGAGAAAGTGTCCACACTATGTTGTACCATCTTGGTTAATAATTTAAACCTTTTACAATGAATTAGTTGTAACTCTTAGATCTATTATCGATGTCACTGTTGGTGGTTCATTGATGTCAAAATTTTTTTATGACGCATATGCTTTAATTGAAGAGATGACTACTAATAATTTTAATGGTCTTCTAAGAGGGTATATCCCAAGAAAGGAGCCTTTATTCATGAATCAGATGCTTTTGCAATGTTAATNTTTTAGATTCACTTAGTTCAAATGAATTTATTAAACTCAACTCAATGAGCTCCATACTTTCATTTAGACCATGGGAAATCTCGTTAGCAACTGAAGGTTACCTCCTCCAAGGGATTCCCGATCATCGGATAGAGACATCTTAATTTAGTTGCAATTTTTGTTTTGTGATGTTTGTAATTAAACTTTGAGTTATCCTATATTTTGAATGTTGTGGCGGTGAATTTTATCTTGATTGATTTTAGTTTTGGTTTTGGTTTTGCGCCTATCCTAGCAGTTTTGGTTTTCATGCAGGGTGACATCGTTGTTTAACATTCAAGCTCGAGACAAAAAGTACATAAAGGTAAATGCATTAATTTAAAAGCGTACCTGTCGATTCTTCTCATTCCACCACTTAAAAGGTTAGTATTTGCAAAGCATGTATATAATTTTGCAAGGAATTTAAATTACAGGAGTAGACAAAGGTTTTGCTACCGAACCCCAAGTTATGATTTTATTGAATCTCAGAAGATCCTAGTAGATGATTTTAGAACAAAATATGACAAGTTTAATTTTCTCTTCAGAATATCCAATAGATTTCAAAAATGCTCGAGGCATGACCCTGGACCATTTTGAAGATCTCTTGAAATATTCTGAGTTTATTTTGAACTAATCATATTGTCTCATTAATCATCTAAGGTTGAAGTGTGACTACCCCGTTGCTTAGCAAAACTTGACAGTTTAATTATCTTGAGGATAGGATACCCAATTAATCAATTGATGTTTCATTCAAGAGTTATGTGAGTGGGTGCCCCTAAGGCAAGTCTAGGTCATTTAAGGATTATGGTGCCCATAATTAAGGTCAGGCTTGTAGTGTTTAAAGATGTTAATCACCAACCATGTTATCTTATCAATTGAGTTTAGACATCGAGCCTAGGTCACTAGTAAGCCTTTAACAATCATGATAGGTGGAATGTTGAGCATTAAAATTTTAATTTAAGTGATATACATTCTTATCAAATAGTCAAATCATCCTCAACTTTGGGCTTAAGAAAAATAAATTATCATCTTTTCTATCTTAAGCTCATCACTTAAGAATCATTTGATCTTAGTTGACTTCCAAGACATGTAGATTAGGAAGATTATGATTTTGTTGATGTTGTGCAAGGGTGGTAAGTGAGTTTATACTTTTTAACCACATTGTATTTCAGTCATCCAAACATGTTTATTAAAATCAAAATTACCCATTTTGCTTTGGTTATTCCTAAATTTTGATTAAAGCACCAAAATCTAGAATGATTATTTTGCCCTTGGGGTACGTCACCTCATAACTCATTAAACACAACTCAAATGACCTTGAGGGTTTAGAGTTTCATATCCATGAGGTAATTATAATATTAGAAGAGAATATGTGGACTTCTCAAAATTTAACTTAATTTAAATATTTTATTAAACCCAGAAAATAAGATTTTTATAAATTGATTCATTTAACTTTCCAAACTAAAGTTTTTTATCTATAGGAAAATTATTATAGATTTCCTTAGGTCAGAGAAATACTTAGCCAAAATTTCATGATTTTTTTGAATTAAATTATTATAATTATTTTAATAGGAAAATAAGGAAAATCCACTTTTAAGCATTTTAAAGTTTATTTTTAACTTAGGAAAATTAGGAAAAATACTTTTAATGAGTCCCAAGTAATCAGAGAGCAATTAGGCACATTTTCAAATATTTTGTTATTTTTGAGTTTTTAATTATTTTTAATTATTTTAAAATTCAAAGTAAAGCTAAAAAATCAAGTACTTTTTAAAAAGTAATTTTTATTTTTCCCAAGTGCCTTTGATCATAAGAAACTCAGAAAATCACTTTTCATAATTTTTCCAAGTTTATTTAATTTAATATAATTATTTTTATACAAAAATATAAGGTTCCTTAGAAAATCAACTTTAATACTCAAACCTAATCAAATAATTTTCAAATTTTTATAGTGGATAAAAATGATTTTTTTGAACAATGTGGGATTAATTTTGTAAATTTTTTATAAGTATTTAATTTACAAAAATTAACAAAAGATATTTACAATTAATTAAATATAGAAATTTACAAGATAATTTAAGACATCATGATATTTTTTCTAGACTCCTTTGACCACAGGAAACTTACTAAAATTATTCTCATAATTTTCCAAATGATATTTTGATTTATATAATTAAAATGGCANATTAAAACCAAATGTAGTCACAAAGATAAACACTTATCTCAAATTCTCTCCACCAAATGTCTTGATGTTCCTTTGAATTCTTTTCCTTCACTCACAATACAAACTAAAACTCAAAAATAAAGAGAAAAGTGGCCAGCAACGGCGGTGGCGGCGGTTACTTGGATGGATGATGACTGTTGGTTGGGATTGACTGGCTCCCCCCTTTTTATGATCAAAGTCTTTGTTATAAAAATCCAAAAGGTGCCTTAGTGTCTCTTCAAAATGTGTCTCCTTTCAATGAATCTTCTAGAAGTTGCATCCTTTTAAAAGCCAATTGAATGAATTTTCGTATCCATGAACTATTTCCCACATTTTTACCAAGGGTTGCTTCAAACACCTCTTCTAAAATTTGTTTAAAATCAATGAATCATCAAATAACTACTTCTGGAGCTTAAGCCTGGGGTACCTGACGCTTATGCACAACTTTCTTTGTTAACTAGCACGTAAACACCAGTACTGAGCGCTTAGGCGTCTTAGTTTATTTTTTTGCACCTTCTTTATTTTTTGCTCCAAATTTGATCCTTTTTCAATTATTTTGCCATTTTTCATCAATTTTATTGTAATTGCAAGAAAAACAAATAAATACATTTCATTAAAGCGTAATATCTCAAAAATAGGCATAAAAATGCCTATAAAATTCTATATATTTTAAATGTATCAAAATTCCCTAAACTTAAAATGTTACTTGTCCTAAAGTGACCCTTCAATCTTTTAAAGATAAATAACTAGATGATGTATATGAGTTTCCTTAGGAGTTTCTAAAATTTTGATTTATAAATATAGTAGTCCAATTCATAAAAAATATTAGTAAATGAGACCAACTTAGAGTTTAGAAATTTTTAATATTAAGAAATATGAAAATATGAGTTTCTATCTAGTTCAAAAATATTGTAGATTCTCCAAATATAGAGTTTAGGCATTCTATAATCTCCACTTAAAATTTTTTATTAAGAATAATTTTACTTACCATATTATATTCTTAAGCTTAAGAGTTTCTCAAGTCTTATACTTTAGAAAGATCGGAGGTAAAACCAATTTTTGATTAGGCACTAATCCTCAAACTTCTCCTCCCTTTTTTCAATTTTTCTTTTCTTTTTCATTTTCTTTTTCTTTTTCTTTTTGTTTTTCCTTTTTTTTTCTTTTTCAGGCAAGAATTACTATATCTAGATAGACCTTTAATGATTTCAAATTCCACTCTTCCTTCCCTAAAGCAAAATCCTGATATAAATCTTTTAATTAAAAATATAATATTAGTTTTGAAAAATATTTTCAATAAAAGAAATTTAAGTTTTGAAATTAAAAGTCTAACTCTTTTATACTTTTCAAAAATACAATTTCTCCTACTGAAGATAGTTACACTATACTTATCATTTTCCACATTAAAAATTTTTAACTTTAATTTTTTCTTCATTACTATAAATTTTAATTAAATTCTCTTACTCATTTCTATATTAAAAATTTTACTTTCATAATATAACTTCATATACATGATCATTTTTCTTTAAATCAAAATCAAATTTATTTGAAATACATTTGAGAACAAATAAATTTCAAGTCTTTAGACAATTTTTCATCCCCCCCCTCACCCAAACTTAAATTTCTAATAAAATAAAACATTTTAGTAGCACATATAAATATTGACAGGAATGAAAACTAAAAATAACATGCTAGAAGGAATTTTTATATCCTAAATATGCAAGTACAAAAATTAAAAACATGAATGAAAATTAAATTGATCAGATTTTAATTTACTTAACATATAGAGATTCATTGGACTTCTATCCAGTGGAGTATAACATAAAAGGAAACAAACACACTAACAAGCATGCATAACTGCAACATAAAGAAAAATTTATGGTAGTAAATTATAAATTTTAAACATGCAGCTTGTTGGCACTATTTTGGTTGAGGTGTTGCCAACGCTGTCGACCGCCAGAGTCAGAATCTCATCGCCCGCTTCGGAAAGACATTTAATATATATATATATATATATATATATATATATACATATATATATATATATAAAACTGATCTCATATCCTTCACAGTTTAAATGAAAGAGCACTGTACCTCAAACCCTGTATCTATCCCGAAAGATAAACACAAAACTTTAGGGTGTGACTCGATCAAATAAATTAAGAAACATATGACATCCATTTGGTCTGTAAAAAATCATATTATTTGCCGACAAGTTCCCCTATTTAATACGAAGAATTAAATAGAGTTTATATTAAGATGGGTTCAAAAAAGCTTCATATAAGGGCAAGCCCCTATAGTTAATTACATCTTAGATAACCGAAGTCACCTAAGAAAACTCTCGATAAAAATTAAGAAATATTATCTTCAAAGAGGTCAAAAGGATAGGAATTTTAAACGAGATCGGACAAAGAAGTGTGAAAGGGAATAACTCAAATTTGGAACATTTATTGTAGAATCCAAAGGGGGAAGAATTAGGGGATGTCATAAATCCGAAGGAGAACCTCGGTGACTTTCTAGTCTATCCTACTGTTTGGCTTCAATTTTGAGGAGAAATTATTTAAATGTTTCATCCTGCAAATTTTATCAATTTAGGGCTTATGTTCATGTGAAATGATCACACAAATAGTTTGGAAGATGTGAGAATTTTGGTCGTGATGAACGACAATCTCGGAGTCCTAAGACGAGTTAGGGCTTAAATTGTACACCAGAGCTATATGAAAGACTAAAGATGAGTTGAGGATTTATGTTGCATATGCAAATAACCTCGAAGTTCTATGGCTTGGTTATTTAATTCTAAGGAAAGATATGCTATTGTAGATCCTCTTACTGATGAAGATGGTTGTGCTTCCCATAATGCTAGCTCCAAGCTCCTTATCGTGAGAAGTTTAAGTTTTCTAATGTGTCAGGTTATGATGTCAAATCAAATGTTACTTTGGTTATGGTTCTTTAAATATTATAGGACATATTAAAGTTGATTAGGGCCGCACCGATTAGGATCATATGATTCCCTCATTCCGGTACTGCTATTTTCTTTTAGATTCACTTAGTTCAAATGAATTTATTAAACTCAACTCAATGAGCTCCATACTTTCATTTAGACCATGGGAAATCTCGTTAGCAACTGAAGGTTACCTCCTCCAAGGGATTCCCGATCATCGGATAGAGACATCTTAATTTAGTTGCAATTTTTGTTTTGTGATGTTTGTAATTAAACTTTGAGTTATCCTATATTTTGAATGTTGTGGCGGTGAATTTTATCTTGATTGATTTTAGTTTTGGTTTTGGTTTTGCGCCTATCCTAGCAGTTTTGGTTTTCATGCAGGGTGACATCGTTGTTTAACATTCAAGCTCGAGACAAAAAGTACATAAAGGTAAATGCATTAATTTAAAAGCGTACCTGTCGATTCTTCTCATTCCACCACTTAAAAGGTTAGTATTTGCAAAGCATGTATATAATTTTGCAAGGAATTTAAATTACAGGAGTAGACAAAGGTTTTGCTACCGAACCCCAAGTTATGATTTTATTGAATCTCAGAAGATCCTAGTAGATGATTTTAGAACAAAATATGACAAGTTTAATTTTCTCTTCAGAATATCCAATAGATTTCAAAAATGCTCGAGGCATGACCCTGGACCATTTTGAAGATCTCTTGAAATATTCTGAGTTTATTTTGAACTAATCATATTGTCTCATTAATCATCTAAGGTTGAAGTGTGACTACCCCGTTGCTTAGCAAAACTTGACAGTTTAATTATCTTGAGGATAGGATACCCAATTAATCAATTGATGTTTCATTCAAGAGTTATGTGAGTGGGTGCCCCTAAGGCAAGTCTAGGTCATTTAAGGATTATGGTGCCCATAATTAAGGTCAGGCTTGTAGTGTTTAAAGATGTTAATCACCAACCATGTTATCTTATCAATTGAGTTTAGACATCGAGCCTAGGTCACTAGTAAGCCTTTAACAATCATGATAGGTGGAATGTTGAGCATTAAAATTTTAATTTAAGTGATATACATTCTTATCAAATAGTCAAATCATCCTCAACTTTGGGCTTAAGAAAAATAAATTATCATCTTTTCTATCTTAAGCTCATCACTTAAGAATCATTTGATCTTAGTTGACTTCCAAGACATGTAGATTAGGAAGATTATGATTTTGTTGATGTTGTGCAAGGGTGGTAAGTGAGTTTATACTTTTTAACCACATTGTATTTCAGTCATCCAAACATGTTTATTAAAATCAAAATTACCCATTTTGCTTTGGTTATTCCTAAATTTTGATTAAAGCACCAAAATCTAGAATGATTATTTTGCCCTTGGGGTACGTCACCTCATAACTCATTAAACACAACTCAAATGACCTTGAGGGTTTAGAGTTTCATATCCATGAGGTAATTATAATATTAGAAGAGAATATGTGGACTTCTCAAAATTTAACTTAATTTAAATATTTTATTAAACCCAGAAAATAAGATTTTTATAAATTGATTCATTTAACTTTCCAAACTAAAGTTTTTTATCTATAGGAAAATTATTATAGATTTCCTTAGGTCAGAGAAATACTTAGCCAAAATTTCATGATTTTTTTGAATTAAATTATTATAATTATTTTAATAGGAAAATAAGGAAAATCCACTTTTAAGCATTTTAAAGTTTATTTTTAACTTAGGAAAATTAGGAAAAATACTTTTAATGAGTCCCAAGTAATCAGAGAGCAATTAGGCACATTTTCAAATATTTTGTTATTTTTGAGTTTTTAATTATTTTTAATTATTTTAAAATTCAAAGTAAAGCTAAAAAATCAAGTACTTTTTAAAAAGTAATTTTTATTTTTCCCAAGTGCCTTTGATCATAAGAAACTCAGAAAATCACTTTTCATAATTTTTCCAAGTTTATTTAATTTAATATAATTATTTTTATACAAAAATATAAGGTTCCTTAGAAAATCAACTTTAATACTCAAACCTAATCAAATAATTTTCAAATTTTTATAGTGGATAAAAATGATTTTTTTGAACAATGTGGGATTAATTTTGTAAATTTTTTATAAGTATTTAATTTACAAAAATTAACAAAAGATATTTACAATTAATTAAATATAGAAATTTACAAGATAATTTAAGACATCATGATATTTTTTCTAGACTCCTTTGACCACAGGAAACTTACTAAAATTATTCTCATAATTTTCCAAATGATATTTTGATTTATATAATTAAAATGGCAAAAATGGCCACCTTAGCTTGAAAATTAGGGCTAGAAGCACAGTGATGTCCTCTGACCTTGGAAAAATCAGAGAACTAAGTCCTTATCATGTGGAATAAACCCTCAAAATTATGAGGAATAATGTTTATATAGAAGCAAAATGTTTGGTATGGTGAATTAAAATACTCCAGAGGGTATTTAATTCATTAAAAAATGGGGAATAAGAAAATAATTTTTTATTTTTAGTCCACATTATTCTCCTCTGTTCACTGAGCAAGAGGGTATATTTTTTTTTATTTTTATGAATTTTCTAGAGAAAGATATGGATTTTTGAAGTTCAGGCATTTAAAATAATTCACAAATCCCTTTTTTCTACTTATCCAGCGCGACACCAACTCATCCTTGTTTGCTTCGAAGTCTCCACGCGGCGCTCCGCCATTTGACGCTGTCAGCCATGTAGCCACCTCATCAGCCCAACATTTAGCACCAAGAGTATGACTGGCTCGATCTCCTCCGTACACTGGATACACGTGCGATCGGACGGCTCATCGTTATCGTCCCCAAGTGACCTAACACGAGAACCTCTCACACTAAAACCTTTTGATCATTCCCTAGACTCAACCAAATCACATGAGGTTTGTTCCTAAATCTACATCTAATCAAGATGAACCTATCCATATGGTATATATGATATGAAATATAGTAAATACATATAATGAATAAAAAAAGGCTCGGATTATGGTTGAGGTTCAATACCTTTGTCTAAGAAGGGAGGCCTTAATCAGATGATTGTGGTAGCTTTGATTGAGTCCAACAAACTTCCAGATGAAGTCTTGTGCCTTGGTGAATTGTCTAGATATGATTTTGATCAAACTCAATTTCAGGTGTTGGTTTAGAGCTATCCTAGAGGCTGATTCAGAGGAGGCTTTGAAAGGGAATCATCTTATTTCACTGTGGGGATGGTGTGTGCATAATTATTTGAATTTTGGTTCACTGTGGAGGAGTGGAGAGATCTGTCCTAGTTTTAGGGCAAATTTCAGTGAAGCAATTGGCTCTAAGGGGTGACTATGAGTGGCTGAGAGCAAGGGGATTGCACTTGGGATGGTTTGGAGAGGCTCTAGTGAGATTTTGGCAGAGTTTTCTCAAGGTTTTAAGCACACTCTTCCTTGGTCATGGAGAGGTCAATTTAAAGCCATGGCTGCCTGCTGGAGCTCAGGGTTAGGAGTTGGGTGCTAAAGCATGCTGAGATGGAGGGAAGAAAGGCTCAAGCATCCAATTAGAGTGAGCCAAGTCAGGAGGTTAATTTTGGGTTTTAGCCAATGGGGTCACCTTTGGGTCACTGTTTTCGGCAGCTAAGGAGGTGGCTGGTCAGGGTTTAATCACTTCTCGACTTAGGGAGGTCAGGGGAGAGTTAATTGATGATAGCAAAGTATTTTCAAATAAGGCCCAAATATGGTTAAGATCCCTTAAATCAAAGTACCATTGGTCCATAGCTCACCTAGGTGGTTTAATTGGGTTTAGGCTATTCACTAGGGTCTAAATTGTGGCTGTAGTGACATTAATTTGGTGACTTTGGCATGGTTAAGTCAATTTTGGTGAAGGGGTTCAATTTGAGTCAAAATGGCTACAATTTTGGTTTGGGTTAGGCTAGCCATGATATTGAGCTCAATTTATTGACCAATAATGTGTAGATGATTGTCACAAGAGGTTTGGAAAAGGTTTGGAGTGATTTTGAATTGGTTTGGAGGTTCAATTTAAGGGATTTTGGGCATTTGGTCAATTTGGGGGTGTTGGGTTAGACTTGGGTCTAGGTTGGGCTAAGGTTGGGTTAGGTCTAAATTTATTGTTGAAAATGGTATATAGGAATTCCATGAAGAGTTCTCAATATTAATTGGGTGTCAATTTTTGGGTTAGGGCATTCAATTTGGTGAAATTCGGGGATAGCCAATTTGGGGCAAATTTAGGGATTTTGAATGTGGGTTGAAATTGAGTAAAATTGAGGCTTGAACAAATCCAATTGAAGGTTCTATTTTATGTGTAGGATTGTTATGAAGAGTTTAGGATTCCAATTGGGGCAAATTGAGTAGGTTATGGGGTTCAGTTTGGTGAGGTTAAGTCATAGGGTCAAAATTGGGTGTTTAATTTGGATCAAAATTGAGCTCAAATCATGGATGAATTCAGCTTGGATTTGGTTTGGATTGATAATATGAAAGATGAATTTGAGTTTAGAATTGAAATTGGGGAGGATTGGGGCCAAATTGATGGACATTCGGGATGAATTTGGGAAAATTGGGTTTTGGTTAAAATGGTCAAATTGGGTTCAATTAAAGGGTCCAAATTGGTTTTAGAGACATTTGAAGTGATTTTGAATGTTTTGGGAAAGTTTGGGCCACCAAGGGTATTTTTGTAATTTTGGCAAATTTGGGGGTATTTTGGTCATTTTTGCAATTTTGGTGGTTTTGGGCAATTTGGGCATTTAGAAATGATTTTTGAACAAATTTGGGTATTTTGAGTGAATTTAGAAATTTTGGCCAAATTTAGGTTCTGGGGGTATTTAGGTAATTTGGGTGGATTAGGGGCAAAAGACCAAGTTGGATATTTTGGTAGAATTGGGGTGCCGACCACTATTATGAGCTATGGGCCAATGAAATCCTCATTTGGGTCCTCTATCTACTGGTCTTAGCTAAACCCTAGTCTAGGGCTAGTGGGTCTAGGGGACCATCTACATGAGTCTCTCAAAAGATCAAGGGATCAAAGT
>JXCR01128628.1:3452-15956 GCA_002079205.1 Phalaenopsis hybrid cultivar | reverse complement strand
TAGGAATGATTGTTCATGGTGGAAAAGGTTTACTCTAGAGGGTCATACTTATTAGTGGATTGTCAAGGAGAAAGACCCATGTTGCCAATCAATGGATGATATTTGAAGAAGTACTGTGCAACATGACATCCCAAAGGATGAACTATGTACATGATACTTGTTCTTAGACCCAGTGCCTATGACTGGATCCCTAGAATTTTGATGAAATAAAATCTGTGTTAAGAGTCTAGCACCACAAAATTCAAATGCATGCTAAATTATGAATTTTCTCAATTTAAGTAAAATATAATGCTTGTAGACAATCTTAAATTCAACTAATAATAGATTGTTATTTTTCTTGTTCGATTTGAATTTTAGCTCACTGATGTTTTTCCTGTCTTCTATAGGAAAATGTCAGGACATAAGTTAATTTTCTTCTTTATAGATGGCTTTAACCTCACGCTACATGTAAAGATATGGCACAGAGTGGTGTCACAAACTTTAATCTGGACTACAGGCAAGTCGATCTGGATTATGAAGGGCACTTGCTGAAGGTTGTCTAGAAAATAGATACAGATGGGTTGGAATAATTAATTAGAATCTGACACAAAGAAAAAGTGCTACCAAAGAGGAGGAAATCTAAAAAGTTTGAAAAGGAAGTTTTTGTAGCACATGGCCTGATGGGTAAGGTTACACAAATATAGTAAATGGTGATGATGCTGAAAGGGGAATTGATCAGTGCCTCTTCTGAAGGAGGACCACTACGGTGGACGCAGCGAAGAAATGCAAACCTTGACAACCTTCGATAGCAGCAACTATCTAAAAATGAAAATTAAGTTTACTAAATTCTAAAATATGCAAGTAAAAGTAACGACTTAGATAATATATAAAATGAGACTTTCTCCTTGACAATAATTCATAATCAGACTAGGACTAGAATTTCAAAAATTGCTTGGAAACTTAAATCGACTATTGTGAAAAGTAAGAGCATATATATTCTTTAATTTCATTCAAATTATGCAAAGAACATTGACTAATCTAAAGTTGGTGTTGGCATGTATCGTAATGCTCGGTAGGTTCTAATCTCTCACTTCTAGATTACCAACTATACCCTCTCTATATAACCTACCAGTGACCCTTAACTGCAATCTCTAGACCAAATTGATTAAAGAATCTAGCCTATCACTCTAGAAATAGTAATTCTACACCCATCAAATCTTATCTCCCTTTCTATTTGCACCCTCTGATACACTAAAATAATATACTCTTTTAAGTACCTATTTTATGCTTATTTTTTGGTGATATTGCACTTTAAAGAAGGGCATTTTTGTGTTTTTGTTACAGGTATATCATTCTTAGGTATTTGGAGCAAAAATGAAAAGAAGGGCGAAAGTTGGAGTAAAAAGAGCCAATTTTGGATTCTAGCGCATGATGCACCAAAAAACAGAGAGCTGGCGCATGATACGCCTGGGATGAATTTTCAAATTAAGGTGGTTCAATACAAAATTTGCGCAAATTTTCACAGTAACACTTGTTCTAAACACCTATTGGAGTAATTCAATGCATCTAGACACTTTGAAAGGTTCTTTTATGAAGGGATATGACTCTTGGATCAAACGACACATCTTCTGAATTTAAAAGAGTTTACTTTTAAGGGAATTTTTGGAGGGAATTTTGAATTTTTTTCTAATGGAGGCAACCCAAAATAAAAAAATGAAGACTTGAAGAGGCTAAAAGGGGGGAAGAAAAGAAGAGGTTTTTGGGGGTGTGGCGTGAGAGTTAGAGAGAGAGAAGAGAAAATTTTCTTCATGCTTTGTAAAAGGAGAGGGAAGGTGAAAGATTTCTTCTTCATTACATTTCTAAGAGAGAATTGGTTTGTAAAGGGAGAAAGGCTTGGAGAGAACTTCTAGGGATTTGCTTGGGAAGGATTGTAAGAT
This sequence comes from Phalaenopsis hybrid cultivar, assembly GCA_002079205.1. NCBI lineage: Eukaryota > Viridiplantae > Streptophyta > Magnoliopsida > Asparagales > Orchidaceae > Phalaenopsis > Phalaenopsis hybrid cultivar. The sequence continues at coordinate 14,040 of JXCR01128628.1, read as the reverse complement.
AAGTTGTATTTTTTATTTCTCTTGTTTTGTAAACTTATTTTATATATGAAATATGTGTTTTATTGTATCCTTCTCATGAATTCTAAGTAGTCTTATTTATAATTCTCCCTACTTTGAAGATATGGTTTTGTGAAGAATAGATTTTGTTTTCTACGGTTTTAAATAATAATAATTTGATATGATTTGAACTCCGCTCTTCATTTACTTTTGATCTGGACAATTGAAATGTTAAAACTTGCTGAGAGACATGTGTNTTTTATTGTATCCTTCTCATGAATTCTAAGTAGTCTTATTTATAATTCTCCCTACTTTGAAGATATGGTTTTATGAAGAATAGATTTTGTTTTCTACGATTTTAAATAATAATAATTTGATATGATTTGAACTCAGCTCTTCATTTACTTTTGATCTGGACAATTGAAATGTTAAAACTTGCTGAGAGACATGTGCTCTTAAATTACATATAATTTCTACAACATAGGGAGAATCACATTTGATTTCATGGGAGAGTATGTCATCCATGGAATTGGGTGCAATAAAATAGAAAAATATTCTTTTGTTGGATTCAGAATTGTAGGTTTTAAGGTGACAGATTAAAACCCCCAATTTGGTCTAGTTGATTGGAAATTGATGCAAGATTGTTAGCCCTCAGGGGAGGGAGTAGTGGGAGCTTTGGATTGGTAGCTGGTATCCTCCAAACAAAACCACAGAATTAGGAACCAAACTCTGGATTAGTCAATGTTCTTTATAACATGCAGACGAGGCTAAAGATTAGGATATCTCCTATTTGGCACAAAATAGTTTTTATATGTATTTTCAAATGATTTCACTTTCTTCACAAACTATATTCTCATTGTAAAGAGGAAGGATGCTTTCTTAAATTTGAACTTTCTATCACAATAAGAACTTTGTTTAATTTTCACAATTTTAGTTTTGAAAGTTTAGTATTTAGTTTAGTTTAATTTCTATAATCTTACATTTGCATTTTACTTAGCATTCACTTCAGTAATCAATTTTCAAATTTCACAGTTTACTTTTCTTTTTTAATTATTATAAAATAATTTCTATAGTTTACTTTAGGGTATTCCAACTTCCCCGTGAGATCGATATCTAGGACTCCATTAGAGCCCTTTATTACTTGAATGATATGTATACTTGCGTTAATATTTAAGAGAGATTCGGCAGTTTAAAAAGAGTTTTAAGGGATAAATTATATTTCTAAATAGTGTTTTGTTAGGATTATTTTGCACATTTTTTATAAATCTAACTGCATTGAGTTTTTGGCGCTGTTAAGTGGTGTCAACTTCATAAATATTAGCATATACAAATCTCCGTTTCACCCCCTTTGGACGATCATGACTGCTCTTTTCAAGGTAGAATTTGATGCTTACAAGTAAAGAAATCTTAGCCCTTTTGGGTTTGTAAATTCTTCAACAGGTTTTAACAATACAAGTGGCTAATTTGTAAAGTAAATGAAGGACTGGTAAAAATATCATCACAATTTTTTGGAATAAAAGAAGCTCTAAGCAAAATGAAATCAAAATCACTTATTTAATGACTTTATATTGCAAGGAGAAAGAAATAAAACTACTCATGAAGCATGAGGATAACAAAATAAAATATATTTATAAAACTCCAATACAAAGTACAAAACTTAAATACAAAGATATAAATACTTAACTAGAATGTTTCCCCAAGCACTCCTTTGAAGTTCTTTGACTTCTCTGACTCTAACAACACTTGAAATACTAAAAAAATCCAAAAATAATGAAGAATCACAAGAAATCTTCTCACACACTTAACACATTATGAGACTTTTTATATCTGACCCCACTAGCCCTTTAGAATTTGTTGATCTCACTTTAGATTAACACCTAGTCTCTTCTTTAGAAGGAAAGGATCTAACCATAGGACTTTCATGTTGACTAATCCTAGAAAAATAATAAAGGATCCCTCACCATTAGAAAATCTAAAACTCTTCTTTTGCTCATCTCGAAGTTCCATATGTTGGTTCTAACCTCTAACACTTAGTAGGTAGAGCAAATGTGGGGTAGTTCAAGAAGAGTCTTCACAAGACTATTTGGCCATAGGGTTAGCCTTGGGTGGTGTGGCCTTAGTGATTCTTGAACTCACACGCTTGATACCCCTCACATGCACTCACAACCTAAACCCTTAACCTTGGGTGGTGTGGCCTTAGTGATTCTAAGCTAGGGTTTCACTAAGACTAGCATATGGAGGATGTTTTCGTAATTTTATTTTTGAAAGTTTAGAAATTAGTTTAATTAACTTTGTCGATTTACTGCATTTTATTTAACTTTCATTCTATTTCTTTATATTCAAATTTAGCACTTCACTTTTGTAGTTTAAAATTATAATTTATAGTACAATCTTAAGCATTTACTCATAGACATATCTAACTTCTCTGTGGGATCGATATTTAGAACTCCATTAGAGCCCTTTATTACTTGAGTGATACTTATACTTGCATTATTTTTAGTGTATTTTGAGATTTTAAAGATTTTGAAAAGTTAAAACTATTTTCATTAAAGTTATTTTTGTTGGGATTAATTTGCATATTCACTGTTGTATCTGTCGTGTGTATTTTGTAATATTGAAAAATATTTGCAAAAGTAACACACTAAATCTACCCGCATCATAGACATATCACTTGCGGTGTCGTGCTCGTTTATTTAAATTGTTATCTATATTAAATCATTTTGGTCTCATAATTTGAAAGAATAAGATATTACATATATATATATATATATATATATATATATTAAAGAGCAGCTCGTGGCTTCTTACGCGATAATTAAAAGAAAATTACATAGTTATGGAGGGAAAGTGGATCCCCATCTAAAAATAAAAAAGTACAACAAACCACTAGAGGTTCCACTCTCCGCAGTACAACGCAACGCAAAGAAAGAAACCTAAGGTACATGTAATCATCTAAAACGTATACCAAAAGAAAAAGTATACCCATATATATATATATATATATATATATATATATATATATTGATAAAAAAAGCTACTTATGGCTCCCTACATGATCCTTCTAAAAACAAAAAACAACAAAAGATTCCAGGGGATCCTCAAAAAGGGTAAAATCAATTTAAAATTCTGAAATGGGTATATATATTATATTAAATCAAATATCTTCCTCCAACATTCCAGTGACAAAAAAAATTATCTATATTTATAAAGCTTTGAGAATGACTAAGGGTTGTTTCAGACATCTATTGAAAAATCAACCACATTCAATTAATCTTCTAAAAAATAACTGTGGTGCCTTGGCACCCAACTATCGTGCCTAAGACCCAACCAATTTCTGCATCTTGCGCCTAGGTGCCAAATCCTAGGGCCTAGACGCTAATTTGGCTAGTTTGGTACTTTTCTTCAATTTAGCCCATTTTGCTCCTTTTTGATGTAGTTTTGCTCCTTTTTACTCCTAAACTCTTTTTCTTGCACCTGCAACCAGAAACATAAAAATACCCTTCATTAAAGCATAATATCCCCAAAAAATTGAGCATAAAATATGCATAAAAAATAGGTAATTTTAAGGTGGATCATTTCCCCCAAAACATAAATGTTACTTCTCCTTAAGTAACCTTTCTTACTATATATAAAAAGTATAACTTTTGTAAGTGAGTTTTACTTCAATATTTCTATGGTTTTCTATTTTATAAATGCAATAGTAAAACTTTAATAAGATTTGTAATAACATAGGTTAAAACAAAAATGTAAAAATATTTATTAGTCAAGTTTAAGAATTCTGATTTCCGATTAATTTCAAGAAAAATTGAAATTTGTCATGTTAAATATACTTAACAAAACTTACATGAAAAAGAATATGATGAGAACTTTACTAGTGATGATGCCAATGCTTCATAAATAAGCTTAGAAATGTAATTAAGTCCCTTTTCTTAAGATGATTTAAGTGAAGTCAATTCTTAATTGGGCATCTCCTCAAGCTTCTCCTCACAATTTTTTTCTTCTTTTTGTTTTAGTTTTCTTTTTATTTCAGGATCGTTTTCAATCCTTTCCTTCTCTTTCTCTTTTTTTTTAAATGTGATTTAATGATTATTATATATGGATAACATTTAATAATTTTGAACTCCACAATACTCTTCTTAGAGTTAAAACCTTTTTACATTTCGTTGCATGATTAAATGTGTATTAGACTTGAAAAAGATTTTTCATTAAGTCTTAACCCTTTCTTTTCAAATAAAAATCCAAGTTCTTTAACATTCCCAAAAATACATATTCCTTTATTTTAAATAGTAAAAACAAAATTTTATACTTCTATACTAAATATCTCAAATCCAGAATTAATCTTATTATTAAAAAGTTTAATTTAAGTTAACTATATTATTTATAAACTCAAAAGTATAGTTATTTTTTAGCTATCTCAACATACCATAGTTTATATTGAAATTATTTTTGAAAATATGTTTTACTTATGACAAATAAGGTTTAGTTTAAAAAATTTTCTACCTTTTCGTAAAATTAAATTTTAAACTAATTTAAGACACTTAAGTTAATAATAAGCATGAAGAAAGAGAAAATTTCAAAATTTCTAAGTAGGAAAACAATACAGGTACACTTAATAAAAACAAGTGTAGTGTAGTAGACAATTTAACTTAAAAACATATATATCATGAAAATTTGCAATTTAAAATACTACTGTAACACATATCCAATTCTAAGCAAAAGAGTAACCAAAGTAGCAGTGAAAATAAAAGTACAGAGTAATAAAACATACATAAACAATCCAATATTAAAAATATCTAACAATCATAACTACTTTAGAATAAAAAATAAAGTCTAATCCTCTTCCTCCTCCTCCTCCTCATCAGAATCAAAAGGGACCATCTTCATCTATATATTTGTGACTCTCAAAAGGTGTGAATCGAGGGCATGTAAGAAATTCAACTAAATGGTCTCCCTTCATGAATTTTAATAACGCCTCAACATAATCAACATTATAATCACTCTTCCTTTTAACTAAATGTGCGATATGATCAAATTTGTTGTCCATATCTTCCATACGACATTTCATCAAAAACATATCCTTCTGGTGTTTTAAATATCTTTTACTCAACACATTCTAGAATCCAGATGGAGGCCCAATAGCTGTGGAAGTAGAAGTTCTAGAAGTAAAAGACTTAGAAGCAGAAGCACAAGGTGCACCTTGAACTCTGTCTGAAGGTCATTGATATACATCAAGTTTAGCCATCCCAATTGGCTTAAGTTGCCTCAACTGCTCTTCCCAATGTTTAGAATTTACTTCAGATTCTCTGCAAATAGTAAATATCCAAGATGGAAATTCAAGAATTGATGTCGTACTAGCTGTAGTAGAAGAACTAAAAGCATCATAAATATCAGCGCCCACATCTACTGGTTTCCTCTCTTGAATGCAATAATTTAAAAAAAAATCTTTCTCTAGTCACTTCAAAAAACACCTCATCATCATCTGCTTCAGGTACGTTTGCATTAAATTCTTGAGCCACAGCGAAGACAAAAACAATAGTAAAGTAACAGAAACTCTCTCATTGACTTGCCACAATAACATTCTCTTTAGCTCTATCAGGTCTACAAAAAACTTTGGTCCGCAATAAACTTTCTCAATGAAACAAATTTGTAGTAACAAATTTGCACATTTAAGCTGACAAATTTGGCACCAACATAGGATTATTTTCCCTACCTTACCTTGTCATAGAAGCCATCGATAAGAAATTTGAAGAAAAATTCCAAAAAAATTCAAAATGAACAAAATAGGCTTCATACAAGCTTTTTCAAGCTAGCAAACTTAGATCCATGGATTTTTCACCCTTACATTAAATTTTTTTGCATATTTTTGTCTCCACTTAATGCATGAAAAGTCCATGGTGATATCGTAAAATAACTATGCCAAAATGTAGATCTCACCCCGAGAAGATAAAATCCAGTGTTTTTAAGCCAAGGAACTTAAAGATCAGAGCTACATGAAGTACCCTAGAGCTGGTATTCGTGAAAATTATGAAGAAGAATGATCTTGGGTGTCAACAATGTCGTGGGTTTGGCTTAAATTGCAAAAACTTTGAGTTTCAACCAGTTCAGTTGAACCGGCGCCTAGGCGCCAAGATGTGCAGATGGTCTGGCGCTTAGGCACCAATTCTGGATGGCTAAGTTCCAGATCCAAAGTTTTTCTTTCCTAAGGTTTTAAATGTAACATTGCAAGACTAAGCTTTTTAAAATCATATTTCCCATAAATTTAACATCACACCTCATGTTTATTTTTTCCCCAACATCTTTTATTTTCTAATTTTCAATTCAAAGCTAATTTCAACATTCTACACAAGGTTTACACAAATATAACTTTAATTATACTATCAAACAATGGTACAATATCACACACAAATGCAACTAAGCAAATCAACTCAAGCAAACTAACATACAATCAAGAACAAGTTAAAGTAGCACAACTAACACTTCTTTTACTAAATTAAACACAAACACGAAATTTAAACACTAAAATCCTATTCTAATGATCAATTCTTATTGATCTCATTCTCATTACCCGTCTCACTTGACAAATATCTGCGATTAAATGTGTAGAAGACAAGGGCATAAGGAAATTCCATAGCTGTATTTTCATCAATCCATTTGTTCTTGTTATACATGGATACCCGAGCATTTTGATAACTAGCCAAATGGTCAGATTAAAGTTTCATCTTCCACTCAAAGTGCTCACACTAGCGATACATCTCAAGCAACTTGTAGTGTAGATTGCAAAGCTCCTTTTCAATCTTCCCTAACTTTCTCCTCACCTTCTCCAAACTTAGTGCTAAGAAACCTTTGAAATAGGTTTGGTCATCATTATGCACAAACTTATTTCTAATGGGCATTCGATTCTCTTTATTATTAATTGAAGCAAGTAAGTTCTCAAAATTTTTCTAAATTCCTTTCTCTGGTTAAAATTTCAAAGGTATCAACATTAAGGATGGAGGCTAGGAAGTTTTATTTAGAAGACTTGAAAAAAAAATTTCTTTGGAGTGGTTTTCCCACATCTAGAAGCTTTGGTACATAGGAATCAGTTTCTAGAGCCTAAGCGCCAGCATCAAAGGACCCTGGTTCTTAGGCACCAATTTGTGGTGCCTAGGTGACCAAAGAAAAATATGTGGAGATTTTCATACCTAATTTATACAAATATTGATGATATTGCACTTTAAAGTAGCGTATTTTTAATGTTTTCCTGCAGGTATGTTGAATTATGGTTATTGTAGAAAAAAGATATTCAAAAAGGATTGAATTTGGAGCAAAAAAGGATGAAAATATGAAGATCTAAACTAGGGTGCCGACGGCGAGCCCAACGATGCTGACTGCAGGTTTTTCCCGTGAGTCCAGAATCAAATATTCTAGAAGGCCGCCGACAGCGCCATCGAGGCCGCCGACAACGAGAATGACAGTTCTCTTAACAGGCACATTGAATGTGGATGATTTTTGAAGGGATGCTTAGGCAACTTANGGCGAGCCCAACGATGCTGACTGCAGGTTTTTCCCGTGAGTCCAGAATCAAATATTCTAGAAGGCCGCCGACGGCGCCATCGAGGCCGCTGACAACGAGGATGACGGTTCTCTTAACAGGCACATTGAATGTGGATGATTTTTGAAGGGATGCTTAGGCAACTCTTAGAAAACTCTTCTACAACTTTAAGGGAAACATTTGGGCCGAAAAAAGAGGAGCCCTGTGGTGGTGTCCACTGAGTTTTTTTTGTTTGTAGAGTGTAAAGATTTTAATTTAGGGTTAGTATTGTGAGGAATTCTTCGAGAGATTGTAAGAGTGGAGGGAAAGTGTGAGATTTATTCCTCCTTGCCGCTTCGAAGAAGAATTCTGTGTGGTGTAAAGAAAGGAAGAGATTTAGAGGAACTTCGAGGAGTTTTCTTGTGGAGGAATTTGACATAAGTGGTATTTACTTATTGAAGCTGTATAACTTTGCTTTTATATATAAGTTCCAAGTTTTTTCGTATCTTCTCCATGAGTTCTGAGTAGTTTTCTCTGTCTTTCTCTTTGTTTTGAAATTTATGAAATGGTAATTTGAATTGGTTGAGCCATAAGAATGTTAAAGAAGTTGTGATGATCTTTTCACTTTGATCTTAATTTACTTTTAATTTGACTAATTGATTTGTTAAAATATATTGAGTTTTACAACTAAAGTGAAGATTACATCCAAGATTTAGGGAGGTCAAAGTCCTTGAAAGTTGGGTGCAAATAAATAGGGAAATAGATTTATTGGGCGTAGAATTGGAGATTTTAGAGTGACAGACTAAAATCCTCAATTTGTTTTTATCGTTTGGGTGCTGAAGTGTAGATGTAGCCCTCAGACGAGGGGAACGTAGGAGCTCTGAAGTGAGAGCTGGTATCCTTCCAGCCTAGCTGCAGATTTTATAACCAAGCATAGGATTAGTCAATGTTCTTTATGCCTGGACCAAATGGTGAAGAATAAGTATGCTCCTATTTCGCGNTAACCAAGCATAGGATTAGTCAATGTTCTTTATGCCTGGACCAAATGGTAAAGAATAAGTATGCTCCTATTTCGCACAATTCAATTTGAACTAATTCACTTTATCCATTCACTTTAATTTATTGACAAGGTAAATGATGCTTTCTTATATATTGAACATCACATTAGAAACTTTATTAGAAGAATTAGTTAATTAAGAGTTTATTAAAATTATATATTTATTTCAATTGCCTATTATTGATAAATAAGCAATTTGAAGTGTACTGTTGTGATTAAGTATTGATTTTCTAAATTCTAGTTTATAGCCTCTAGTATTTCTCCTTGTGGGGTCGATATCCACGACTCCATTAGAGCCCTGTATTACTTGAGCGATATGTATAATTGCGTTGATAAGTGTGACTTTACAATTATTTAATATTTTATACACATTTTTATCAAATCTATAACCGTTGTCAAGTTTTTGGCGTCGTTGCCAGGGACTTAAATCTTCTAGCAACAGTATCAAATTCTTGTATTTTTAAGCATATATAAATTAACTGTCATGTTGTTGGCGCAGTTGTCGGGGAGTAAAAAAAATTGTAATTAGAGTAACGGACAAATTAGGACTATTAAAAAACTTTTATNTTGCCAGGGACTTAAATCTTCTAGCAACAGTATCAAATTCTTGTATTTTTAAGCATATATAAATTCACTGTCATGTTTTTGGCGCAGTTATCGGGGAGTAAAAAAAATTGTAATTAGAGTAACGGACAAATTAGGACTATTAAAAAACTTTTATTTGAATTGCAACTTATTTTCATATCTAGTTAACTATTTTTTTGTGTACTGATTTCAATTGTATGCGTAAATTTGGACATGAAAATCTTATACCCTACAATTTAGAATTAGAACGCACTATTAGAAGAATTAAAAAACTAAGAGAAGNGTGTACTGATTTCAATTGTATGCGTAAATTTGGACCTGAAAATCTTATACCCTACAATTTAGAATTAGAACGCACTATTAGAAGAATTAGAAAACTAAGAGAACAACCTAGAAATCCTGACACAATGAAAAACAACGTGAACTATCAAGGAATAGAAAATGAACATCAACCTAGACCTCTACGAGATTATGCAAATCCTACAGCAGATGAAATTCACTTATCTATCCAAAATCTTGATGTAGCTACTAATTCATTTGAGCTTAAACCTACTATTATCCAAATGATACAAAACAATCAATTCAGAGGTACACCAAATCAACATCCTAATTTACACCTCGCTAGTTTTTAGAACTTTATGCTACCTTTAAATATGACGGAGTTTCGAACGATGTTGTTAGACTTAGAATTTTTCCTTTTCCACTTAAGGATAAAGCTAAGATGTGGTTAAATTCGTTAGCACCTGGATCTATTAGAACTTGGGGAGAACTTTCACAGAAATTTCTATTCAAATATTTCCCTCCATCCAAAACTGCTAAACTTAAAAATGACATAACATCATTTTGTCAGATTGATGGAGAGTCAAATTAAGAAGCTTGAGAGAGATTTAAAGATCTTCTGAAGAAGTGCCCTCATCATTTGTTACCAGATTGCTTGATAATTCAATTTTTTTATAATGGATTAGTGGTATCTCTTAGACCGATTATAGATGCTGCGGCTGGTGGCTCTTTAATGTCAAAACCTTTTGATGAGGCTTATTTGTTAATTGAAGAGATGACTACCAACAATTTTTAATGGCCCCCTGAAAGGGTAAATCATATAAGAGTTGCTAGTATCCACGATTCTGATGCAATATCTATGTTAGCTTCCCAGATTGTTGTAATATCACAGAAATTTGATTATTATGGAATGAATTATTCTCCAACACCTACTATGATGGAAGAAAGTTCATGTGGGCAATTTGTGGATGTTCAACCTTCGTATGAGACTTTAAATGCGATTAACAATAGACTTAAAAATCCTTATTTAAAATATTATAACCCAGGTTGCAAGAATCTTCCTAATTTTTATTAGAATAATAATTCTCTTACAAATCAACAATGGGCGAACTACCCAGTGAACCCATTGGGAAATTCATCCAACCAAGGAAATGTTAATT
>JXCR01128621.1:30352-40598 GCA_002079205.1 Phalaenopsis hybrid cultivar | reverse complement strand
AAAATCATATAAATAATTTTTGAAAATATTGAAATAGAGGACATCAAATAGTTAATCTTTTTATTCCCTCCCCCAAACTTAAAATTTTAAATATGAAATAATACAAATGGAAAGAAAAAATTATAAATATAAATCATACCTCAGTATTGTAGACATCTTTATCATTTCAAAATTTTTGCAGACCTTCTCAAAATTTTACTTCACCTGGTCTATAATATTAGGAGTTTTCTATACATATAAATCATTAGAGGAATTTTTGGGTAATAAAATTTCGAAATAAGTATCAAACTAAAATAAGCACAACATTTCCTAACATAATCACAACATTAAACATAGAAAACTTTAAAATGCGAAATGAAAATCACATTACAATCCATAATTCTACTCAATATCTATTGAACTACACACACATTTAACTATAACACTAACTTTATAAAAAATTAAAATTATCTAAGTACATGATCAACTTTTTGTAAATCGACAAATACAAGAATTTGATGGATCTAATAGAAGATTTAATTTCCAGCAACGGCGTCCAAAGACTTGATCGCGACTTTATAGATGTGTCTAATTTGATTAATATGTATAAATATAATATTCAATAATGTTAAAGTCAAATTTGTCAACGCAAGTATATGTATTGCTCAAGTAATATAGGGCTCTAATGGAGTCCTAGATATCAATCCCACAAGTAGTTTAGAATTATGGACTAAGACCTTAGAAAAGCAATACTTTAATCATAACAACGATGTTCAATTTGCTTATCTGTCACCAATAGACAATTGAAATAAATAAATAATTTTAATAACTAATAAATAACTAATAATATAAAGTGGGGTTTAATTGTGATATTCAATATATAAGAAGCATCCTTCTCCTTGTCAAGAAATTATAGGGAATGGATAAAATGAATTAGTTCAATTTATATTGTCCCAAATAGGAGCATACCTATTCTTTACCCTTTGGTCCAGGCATAAAGAACATTTACTAATCCTATGCTTGTTCACTGAATCTGCGACTAGGCTGGGAGGATACTGGCTCTCACTTTGGAGCTCTCATGTTCCCCTCACCTGAGGGCTAACATCTACACTTCAGCACCCAAACAATAGGACTGAATTGGGGATTTTAGTCAGTCGCTCTAAAATCTCCAATTCTACGCCCGAGAATAATATTTCACTATTTATTTGCACCCAACTTCCAAGGGCTTTGACCTCCCTGAATCTTGGATGTAATGTCCACTTTAATTCTAAAACTCAACATATTTTAACAAATCAATTGGCCAGGTTGAAAGTAAATTAAGATCAAAGTTAAAAGATCATCACAATTTCTTAAACATTTTCATGGCTCGTTAATTCAAATCACCATTTCACAAATCTTGAGACAAGAAGAAGGACAGAGAAAACTACTCAGAACTCATGAGGAAAACACAGCAAAACTCAGAATTCATAAATAAAATTAAAGTCAAACAAACTATAACAAGTAAATAACTTATCTCTAAATTCTCCCCAAGAAAACTCCTTGAAGTTCCTCTGAATCTCTTCCTTTCTTTACAGCACACAGAATTTCTCTTCGAAGCAGCAAGAATTCTTCTTCGAAGCGGACTTCATATATAAAATCAAAGTCATACAAACTACAACAAGTAAATAACTTATCTCTAATTTCACCTATATAAAATCAAAGTCATAGAAACTACAATAATAAATAAACTTATCTCTAATTTCTCCCAGAAAACTCCTCGAAGTTCCTCTGAATCTCTTCCTTTCTTTACAACACACAGAATTCTTCTTCAGAACACTTCTTGAAGTTCCTCTGAATCTCTTCCTTTCTTTACAGCACACAGAATTCCTCTTCAAAGCAGTAAGGAGGAATAAATCTCTCACTTTCCCTCCACTCTTACAATTTCTTGAAGAAATCCTCACAATTGTTACAAACTAATGGAACCTCTCTAACCTCTAGGGCCTTTCTAACATCCACTACCTGTCCAATTTTTGGCCAAAATGTTCTTTTAAAGTTGTGGATGAGCTTTCCTAAGAGTTGCCTAAGCATCCCTTCAAAATTTGGTCTTATCCAAAGCTTGAGTAGGCATAACCGTCGATCTCACAGTCAGCGGCCTCGAGGGGGGCGTCAGCGGGCTTCTGAAAATTTTGTCCTGTAGTCTCGGAAAAAACTTGGCATCGGCGGGGTCGAGGGCGCCGTCGGCGGCCTAGTTCAAAACTTCATATTTTTGTCCTTTTCGCTCCAAATTTGCTCCTTTTTGTATCTTTTTGCTTCAATGACCCTAATTCATCATTCCTGCAAAAAAAACATCAAAAATTCCTTTCTTTAAAGTGCAATATCATTAAGAACAGTATAAAATAGGTATGAAAATCTCAACATATTTTCCTTTGGTCAACATGCCCACTTGTTAATCACTTTGAGCATGCTAGGAGTTGCCCTCCTTCGATTGTATTATTTGACGTTTCAAGCAGGGGTTGGATTGGACATAACACACAGATTGCTTAGGGTTTCCTACAGATGTCCCTCTAGAATTATGAGCTTGAGCCTACCCCTAACTTGAATTCTTATAGCCAGCTCTGATCTTTCATATACTTGACAACTAACTTTCTTATACATAAACATGTTCGTACCTTCTTATGACTTGTTTACCTAAACATTTTCATATTATTATGCTATGTTTATGCTACTAACCCTTTTGCAGCAGCATTGGAGGCAGCAATTAGGCGCTTCTACTTTTCTTCTCTTACTTTCATTTTGCTTTGCTTTACCGTTTGTTTCATTTATGTATAATTTCTTATGCTTGCAAAAACCCCTAGGGTTGACAACAACAGGGCATATGTTTAGGAGGGACAATACATCAAAGCAATAAGCTTGGAATAAGCTGCAACTAAATGGAGGACGACTTCAATTGACAATCAACACTAAAATGCAGTTGATCTTCTTGAGCAAAACTTTCTTTAATCTTAAATAATATAAAGCATTTGGACTTTGAGGTTTTTTTTTAGTACGATGTAAATCCTCACTCCATCATTAGGCTTTTGCACAATCATATTGTGCAATATAAGTCTTAACTCTATTAGGATTTTGAGGTTATCTATCCAGTACAAAGTAAATCCTCCCATATTCATAGGCTATTTGTATGATCAGATATTGTGCAAATTTAAGCACTAAATTTTAAATAAATGACAAGTGTAAAAATTAAATAACTTGACTTCTAAGATGTAACCTAACTTAGACCTAGCCTAAATTAAATTACCATGGGTCTAACTTAACTTGGAACTAGTACAAATTAAACTACCCTAGGTCTAACCCAACTTAAACTTAACATAATTTAAACAACCCCTTTGGTCTAACTCAACTTAAACAAAATTAACTTAAATCACTCAGCCAAACAGACTTAACTCGGGTTAACCCAAATCAATTTAAATCACCGAGCTAAGCAGACCTAACTCGGGTTAACCCAAATCAACCTAAATCACTAGGCTAACTCAACCTAACTTAGGTTAACTTAAATCAACTTAAATCATCATGCCAATCAGACCTAACTCGGGTTAACCCAAATCAACTTAAATCTCAAGGCTTACCTGTCCTAACTCGGATTAACCCAAATAAACTTAAATTATTGAGCTAACCCAATATAGCATGGGTTAACCCAAATAAACTTAAATCATTGAGCTAACCTGATTTAATTAGGGTTAACCTAATCAACTTAAATCACATGGCTAACCAAACCTAACTCTGATTAACCTAAATCAACTGAATCATCAGGCTTACCTAACCTAATTTGGGTTAACTGACGTCAGCCTGAATCATACTGAGGTTAACCTAAACAAACTTGAATACCTTGGGTGAATCGGACCTAACTAAGAATAACATAAAATATCTATAATACCTCAGATCAACTCGACTTAACTCAGGTCAATCTGATTGGGAAATCAACTTTGAACTTATCTTAATTTCAACTTGAACCAAGTTTAATTAAAGATCAACACAAGTCTAACTTAGCATAGGATTGATTTGATTAAAGGATGTATCAAATCTAAATTTAATTCAAGTAAGACTTGATCCAACTCAGGAAACTTTACCCAAGTCAACCCAGCTTAACCCAGGCTAACTCAATGTTAGCTCAGCCTGATTTGGAATAACCCAGTTCAACCTTGATTTAGTCCAAATCAGTCAAGCATAGCTTTTTAGTCAAACCGAGCCCATCTTAGTCAATCCTATTAAAATATAGTTGACTTAAACTAATTCAAATTTAACCAAAAGTGAACTCAAGCTAACTCAGATCGGCTAGAAACTTACCTCAAATCAGTTTGATTAGGGAGAAATCTACCACAAGGAAATCCTCTGTTAGTGTAAGCTACTTATCATTTTCTCCCCAACTTACTAGGAGCCCGATCACCCCTAGTGCTTCTTTTCTTTTGCTTGAGAAATTGTACAATGATTCTACTGGTGTAGTCATCTGATTGGAAGTGAGACTTAGCTTGTTGAACACCTACTTGAATAATCAATTTACTTAGCTTCATGTATCGATGAATACACTTCCTACTTGCTAACTATTGATTGTAATTTTTATCACAATATAATCATTATAGGAATTTTCCTTTGATGACATATCCTTGTAAGATAAGTAAATAGGAGGATGACCCTTGGGCTTTATGGAAAGGCTGAGGTGCAAAGTACCCATGTTTGTTGTCTCTTTTAGTTTATGCTCTTAAGTCGTTTGCTTCCTCCAAATATTGCAGGCATGTATCCCACGATGTAGATGACGTTGGTGCGAATGAGTTTGTAGGCCATTCCTCATCGGAGCCTTGCTCTGCCCCTAGGTCACGGCTCTAGAAGCGATGAATTCTTTCAGCTTCCCCCTTTTATCAGCCCTTCAATTAAGCTTCGCAGATGCCTACATTCTTGTATGTCATGTCCGTGATTTTAATAATACTTGCAGTATTTTCTACTATCTCAGAGAAAGAATCTGATCCTCATTGGCGATGCTTTCCTAAAGAATTTCTTATCCTTAGTGGCATCCAATATTTCTACCATGGACACCTCGGTAGAGTTTCATTGGTGACTCCATGGTTGTAATAGGATTGCTCATGATAATGGGTTGATCGGTGGTGTTGAGTCGTCATTTTTCTACTCTGATTCTGATGATGGTTGAGTGGTTGCTTGGGTGGATGATTGGTTGCTCAATCTATCTTGACTGCCTCTAGTTGTCCTATGAGAACTCTTTAAGTGTCTTTATTTGATAGGTTCGTGGGCATTTTCATAGTCAGTTATGTACTTATTAGCCATTTCTAACACTTAGCTAGGCTATGTGGCTCTATGAGGTCATGATCGAAGTGAAATGCCTCTGGCCTTACCCCTTATGTAAGTGTGTTCTGGGCCATGTTAGGTTTCAAGTCCTTCACATCCAACATTTCCCTCTTAAACCATGCAATAACAATCAAAAACTCTTATCATATGCTTGTTTGAGCTGCCATAAGGATTGAGCACTCTTTTTGGGTCTCAAAGTTCTAGTAAATTGTGATAGAAAAAGCCTCCTAAATTATATAAGATAGGTGATTAGGTCTGTGGTTAACTCGTCTAACCATATTAGCGCAAAAGACCTTAGTGTGATGAAGAACAATTTACATTTGAGAGCATTATAGGTTTTTAACAGGCATATGAAAAATTAAAATGATGTGAGGTGGTCGTTGAGGTCGAACCACTCTTTGTGTGACTCTAGAACGTGCATCTTAAACTTCTCAAAGGGATCAGCACTTAAGAATTACAGTGAGAAAGTGTTCTACAGTCAGCACTGTACTTTGATCTGCAACAATCAATTCCTCTCCTCCTCAATGTTAGACCTGATGTTGTCTTGGTATAACTCATCATCAAGCTTCTCCTGTAAGTGGATTATTTTTCTTCCATTATTCATTCGCAGTTCTCCCTAAGGGGGATGGGTTCCCCTTACTGGGCCCATTCTCTTCCTAGAATTAGGACCGACCTTAGGGCATCCACTGCTCCGAGAAACTCTATGATTTTTCCAGACAATTGATTAATGATTTGGTCCTTAAGTCCTTGTCGGTCGCCAAATGGTTGGGTGTGGTTTAATTTAGCGTAATATAGTGTTTAGAATTAGGTATTTTAATTTAAAGAAAATGAGATCAAACTGATCTCATTGATTCCTACAATTTGGATAATCGAGCTAACTACGAGTAATGTACCACCCTGAAGGATAATACAACACTTGATAATAAGCTAAATTAAATAAAGTATAAAAATAAATGACTTTCATTTTATCTGCAAGTTTGCATGATGACCGATAGATTCCCCTATTCGATATGGGTGTCAAATAGGGTTTATTTTAAGTCTGGGTTCCTTGAAGTTTCCTATGAGGGCAAGCCCCTATAGTTAATTACATCTTAAGTGAACAGATCACTTAAGAAAACTCTCGATAAAAACCAGGAATCTTTTATTTTCATGAGTTCGAAAGGAAGGGTTTTCAACGAACATGATTGTGAAGTTGTCAATAGGGATTGGTTCAAAAGTGAAAGATTTCATTTTAAGAATCAAAGGAAGAAAAGTAGGGGAGATTAAATATCCATGGTAGGTTCTTGGTAATCCACCAAACTATCCTAATGTTTGGCTCTATTTAGGATGATATAAATTTAAGTTAACGCTTGCCAGTTTTATTAATTAGGACTTAGATTTGTATAATGATGATTTACACAAAAAGCCTAGAAAGATAGGAGGTTTTACGTCGAGTGACTACTTCAGAATCCTGAAACAAGTTAGGACATGCAGCATATCAGGACTATGCAGGAGTCTAAAAAAAAGAAAGAGGAGAGGTTTTATGTCATAAAAGATAACCTCAAAATCCTAAGGATTTTTATTTAAACTAAAGAAAGGGTCTTGAATGAGATGCCCACGAAGTCTGCCCCAAGTTCCTTACTTAAATGTCTTCAAGTCTTCAGATCCTCCAATCTTATTTAAAAGTTTTATTTGTTTCGACAATTTTATAATGAATTAATTACTGGGTAACGGAGGTATAGTTCAAACCTAAGCCAAGGCTAAGTTCACTTAAGCTAAGTAATTCTCTAGTGTTATGATTTCTAGATTTTTCCTAATTTAACCAACTTTTATTCCTTCATTATTTGTCTTTAAGACATGCATTCTATGTTTGATAAAAATAGTAAAAGAACATGCATTGAGATACATAAAGCAATAAATAAAGCAAATAAATAGATAATTTTTTATCAAAATTTTATTAAATTTTAATTATTTAATTAGTGGTAACCCAATCAAGATGTCTATGGCTTCGTCGTCTCGGGTCGACAGATGCCCTAATTTACTTAGTTTGAAAGGTGGTTGCCCACTAGGACCGGAAGATTCTTGTCAACATCCACAAAATGCATCGTCCAAGGAATCTTCGTAAACTAGAACAAAAAGAGGTTTAAGTTGTGTTATGTGATCTTTGTGATTAAGATTTGATTAATTCTTGAATTACTTCATCAATTTTAGGATTGAAAAGTCTTAGGAGGTTTACATCTTGTTGTCAAATTTTAAGTGTTTTATTTTAGTTATTTGTTTCACTTGTTATTACTTATGTGAAGTTGACAACTTCGAAGCTGACTTAACCTCAAAGCCATGCTTTAAAGCCTTGTTGCATTTGTTTTGGTTTAAGTTTAAGTTTTCAATATGTTTTATGTAAATTTTACCTCTCTCAATGTGTTTTATTTTATTTCTTAATTGATGTTCAAGTTGAGGGGTTTAGGTTTAACCTAGGTTTAAGGTTATACCTAAAAGGTTCTCCAATATTCAACCTATGGGTAAGGTTCTAACCTAAGGTTTAGGGTAGGTTTAGCTTAAGGCTAAGCTATGATTCAGGTTTGTTTTACCTAAAGATTAAGGTTGGATTAGGGTTAACTAGCCTAAGGTTTAGATTAACTAATCCTATTGATTTAAGGTTAACTAACCTAGAGTTTAGGTTAACTAATCCTATTCATTTAGGGTTAACTAACTTAAGATTAAGGTTAACTAATTCTATTGGTTTGGGGTTAACTATCCTAATGTTTAGGCTTAACTAATCTTATGGATTAGAGTTAACTAACTTAATGTTTAGGTTAACTAATCCTATTAGTTTAGGGTTAACTAACCTAATGTTTAGGCTTAGCTAATCTTATGGATTAGGTTTAACTAACATAATGATTAGGCTAACTAATTCTATTGGTTTAGGGATAACTAACCTAGGGTTTGGGTTAACTAATCCTAATTGTTTAGGGTTAACTAAACTAAGTTTTATGTTAACTAATCCTATTGATTTAAGGTTAACTAACCTAAGGTTTAGGTTAACTAATCCTATTGGTTTAGGGTTAACTATCTTAAGGTTTATGTTAAATAATTCTATTAATTTAGGATTAACTAACCTAATGTTTAGGCTTAGCTAATCCTATTGGTTTAGGGTTAACTAACCTAAGGTTTAGGCTAACTAATCCTATTGTTTTAGGGTTAACTAACCTAATGTTTAGGCTAACTAATCCTATTGGTTTAGGGTTAACTAATCTAGGGTTTAGGTTAACTAATTCTATTAGTTTAGGGTTAACTAACCGAATGTTTAGGCTAACTCATATTATTGTTTTAGGGTTAACTAACCTAAGGTTTAGTTTAACTAATCCTATTGGTTTAGGGTTAACTAACCTAAGGTTTAGGTTCTAACTTAATGTTTAGGCTTAATTAATCCTATGGATTAGAGTTAACTAACCTAATGTTTAGGCTTAGCTAATCTTATGGATTAAGGTAAACTAACTTAAGTTTTAGGTTAACTAATTTTAGTGGTTAGGATCATTAATCTTAATGGTTCAGGTTAAGGCTGACCTAAGATTAAGGTTTAGTTTAGGATGAACCTAATATGTAGGTTAAACTAAACCAAAGTTCATGTTGACTAACCCTAAAGTCCAAGAGGTTAAGTCTGCATTAAATGATAGAATGACTTAAATTTCAAGTTTAAAATGTTCCAACTATTCAATTTGGACTCAGTTAAAGATTAAGTCTTCCCAAGCTAGGCTCGGTCTAAAGACTGGCTCGCCTAAAGCCCTAAATGACTAAAATTGGACTTAATGGGTGATTAACTCAATCCTTGAGTTAGTTGACCAGGTCTGTAATCAGGTTGAACAAGACCTAAAGAGAATTGGCTAGATTGAACTTATGTTTAGCTTGAGTTAGGTAAACTTAGCATAAATTAAACCTAAACCCTAATTAACGTATTTTAATTATAAAAATTATTTTAAACATGATTTTAAAATTTTAAAATCTTTGTTTATGGTCAAACGTTCAATCATAGAGAGTTTTACAATTTTTATAATTTTTAATAATTTTTAATTTACATAAATATGTCATTTTGTTCAAAAATAAAAATACAAATATAGAGATATTAAAATATCTTGGAAATATCAGAGAAGTTTTTCCCTAAGGTCGTTTAATATCTCTGTCAAATTTCATATTTTTCCCATTTATATTTTAATTTTTATGTTTTAAATACTCTAGAAATTCAAAAATTAATTTAAAAATATTTACTAAATGAAAAATCATGATTTTAGTTTTGAAAAATTCACCTCATTTTTCTGAGTTCATAGCATCTTTTGATTTATTTTTTTGAGTTTTTAATAAAAAGTTATGTAATTTTGAAGTTTAATTATAATTTTTGAAATAAATTAATAAAAATAAATAAATTTGCCCATTTCTTCCTCCCTCACGCGACACCCACAAGACGGAACCCGCGACGCACAAACGGAGGAGAACCGACGGCTAAAATTTCCTAGAGTCCGTTCTCCGCCGATTCTCAACCAAATTTCGTGTTCTTGGGCTCGTTTTGCTCAGCTCAAATACTAGATCACTTCCATACGGATATTTAAATGTTTCGTAGTCAATTTTTTTATCTGGAAGGGAGGGAAGTTCTGGATTATCGTTTCAATTTAAGAGATATACTTGAGCTGCGTGAAGGAAAAAAGAGTCTTGAGAGGTAGTTTAGATCTTGTTTTAGGAGAGAAGGGGTTCACGTTGGCCTCAGTTGAGGTGTTATTGGCTGTTTATATAGGAAGAGAGAGGGAGAGAGAGAGAAAAAAAAAATTTAATCCCACCCCTGACATGAGATATGGGAGAGAGAGAAATGATTTTTTTTTTAATCCCAAGCCTGAGATGAGATATGAGAGGGAGAGAGAGAGCGTTTTTATTATATTTATATATATATATATATATATATATATATATA
>JXCR01128621.1:0-27097 GCA_002079205.1 Phalaenopsis hybrid cultivar | reverse complement strand
ATATATATATATATATATATATATTGGGATATTACACAAGTATACACATCGTTATCAAATAATATATGATTTTTTTATTAAGTCTTGAACATCGAACCCACAGGAAATTTCACAATATGCACTATTAATCGACAAACTTTTTATTTTAAAAAGACATTTACTAAACTATAGAAATTTTCATAGTAGGTAAATTTAAATATTTTTGGTATTTTTGATATTTTAACAAAATAATAAGTATAGGATTTATGTTGTGGAAGTATACAAAATGTGTTGTATCAAATATGAGCAATATTATTCTTTACTCTTACTAGAGATGCTATAAAGAACATTGGCTAATTTAAATTTTGAATAGTTCTGAAGACCGGCTAGGCATGGAATATACTAGCTCGCACTCTAGAGTTTCATCGATTCCCTCCACCCGGGGGCTAACATCTCATATCAGAACCTAAAACAATAAACCAAGTTGGGGGCTTTAACCTGTCACTTTAAAGTCCTCTAACTCTATACCTTTCAAAGATTATTTCCTTATTTATTTGCACTCAATCATATGAATTACATTCTCAATCATACTACCTCATATGATTCTTTCCAATTGTTGACTGAGACAATATTAGCCCGGTTCTTACATGTTCTCACAACAAATTTTAACAACTAGATGGGTTAGATCAAGAAGTAAATGAAGTGCATGGAATTAAATCATCACAACTTCTTTCAATATTAAAGATCAATACTATCAACAGCTTCCATCCATCACTTTAATTGCTTATCATTTTAAGGAGAAAGTAAAGAAAACTACTCAGAATTCATAGAGAAAATAAAACCACACTTTAATTTAAAGTAGAAAACATTATCAAACCAACAAGAAGTCTCGATTAAAACTAAAAGTAGTTCAAAAACAAAGATAAAAACTTATCTCAAATCTTCCACCAAACTCTTGAAATTCCTTTGAATCTCTTCTCTTTTATAACACTCTTGACTATCACAATAAAACTAAAAACAAAAGGATAAAGTAAATATGTGGTGCCTGAAAATCTTTCCAAATAATCCTCTCAAAACTCTCCCTTTCTAAGCACTTTTCAAGACTCTTCAAAAAGTCTCAACTTTCTTCTTTTATAAATCTCCAAGAGGTGCCTTGGTGACTCTTCAAAATGTGTCCCAATTTGATGTATTCTCTAAAGATGCCTCCTTTCACAAGTATTTTAATCATATTTTTGTTTCTAGTGGTCATAACCACCCTCTTTAGCCAATAGGTGCTTCAATTGTCTCTTCAAAATTTAGAAAAATGAATTAAACCGTCAAATAATCACCTAAGGCGCTTAAACGCGGAACCTCTCGCGCTTAGGAGCAGCCTTCTTTGTTTCACCGAAGCTTAGGCGCCAAAACTCTTTTGCACTATTTCCACATTTTTGCTCCAAATTTGATCATTTTTCACTCCTTTTAGCATGTTTCATCTTTTTTACTTCTACCTGAACAAAAAACACACAAATACCTTCCATTAAGGTGCAATATCTAAAAAATAGGCATAAAAATGTGTCTAAAAATACTATATATTTTAGGTGTATCATATGTTATATTAGAAAACTATCTTGATGGAGACTCAATATTGATTTTATAATTTTTCTAGACTCAAATCACAGAACATAAGAAGAGATGGAAGGAAGTTCCATTTAAGCAGCTTATTTATCTACAGCTTATTCCACATCTATAGAGGCTATACAGTTCTAGGTGTATTGCTCTACATTTAATGTGGCATCATAGCATATCACTAAAAACAACTCAATGAGTCATAAAGCAGATGGGGGGCATAAAAAAATTTTGATTGCTCATAAGATATGTTTGTTGTAGAGGCACATAACATTCAGCTTGGTTTATGCTTTAAGGAATTCACACCTTCTAATCAGACTACATCGCCTTACTCTTGTTGACCAGTGATTGTTACACTATACAATCTATCACCTGAGATGTAAAAACAACCCCTTTCTTCTTCTTGACACTGATTATACCTGATCCTAATAGCCCTAAAGGGAGTGTTGATGTATATTTGCAGTCGTTGATAAATGAACTGTAAATTCTTTAGGAAATAGTTGTCATGATGTATGACATCTCCATGAAACACAATTTCTTGATGAAATAACAATAATGAGGACAATAAGTGATTTTTCTTCTTATGGAATGTTACCTGGGCAGAGCACTTTAGGGAAGTTAGTCTGTCCATATTGCATGAATTCGTCTAAAACATTTAAACTTTAGTATGACAGGAAAAATTCATGGTTTGACTGTCACTTTATGTTTATTGATGTTGAACATACCTTCAAGAGGAACAAGAATGCATTCAAAAGGAACAAAATTGACAAACCATCTCCACCCCAGAGAATGTCTCGGAAAGATATATTGTAGAGTGCTAGTGATGTTCCAAAAATTACTATTGTAGAGTGTTAGTGACATTCCAAAGATTACTACTGTAGATTGCTAGTGTCATTCCATAGATTACTTATGACGGGAAAAATTCATGATTTGACTTTCACCGTATGTTTCTTAATGTTGAACATCCCTTTAAGAGGAACAAGAATGTATTCAAAAGAAACAAAATTGAAAAATCATCTCCACCTCCAAGAATGTCTAGCGAAGATATACTGTAGATTGTTATTGACATTCCAAAGATTACTGTATTTCTTGAACTTTCTTCACATTACTCGGATTTGGTGTCACTAATAATTGGACGAGGAAGTTAATTTTTTTTAATCTACCTTTTTGGAAGGATAACATGACCAAACATAATTTGGATTTTATGCAAAAAAAAAATCCTTAATGACATCTTCAACTCTATGATTGATGTTAATGGGAAAACTAAGGACAAGATGAATGCCAAACTTGTTTTGAAGGAAATATGCAAAAAACGGGAGTTAGAGATCCAAAAAACTGCTAACGTCAAGCTCAATAAGCATAAAGCAAAATATTCCCTCACTTTATCCCAAAAAAAACAACGGTTTATGAGTGGCTCAAATAACTAAAATTCTTGGATGGGAATGCTTTGAATATGAGTCATTGTGTTAATGTGGGTGCTGGAAAAATATTTAGAATGAAAAGTCACAACTGCCATGTTTTTTTACAAAATTTGATGCAAACCGCATTTAGCTATTTGCCGAGCAAAGTCCTTAATCCATTGATTGAAATTATTGTGTTCTTCAGGTAACTATGTGCAACTCATTTGAAACTTGATGACATACGCCAGCTAGAAGCAAACATTATCGTAGCACTTTGCAAGCTTAAGAGAATATTTTTGCCTAGTTTCTTTAACTCGATGAAGCAGTTCACCTTACATTTATTCCATGAGACAATAATTGGAGGTCCAATA
Organism: Phalaenopsis hybrid cultivar; assembly: GCA_002079205.1. Taxonomy (NCBI): domain Eukaryota; kingdom Viridiplantae; phylum Streptophyta; class Magnoliopsida; order Asparagales; family Orchidaceae; genus Phalaenopsis; species Phalaenopsis hybrid cultivar. The sequence goes on along the minus strand of JXCR01128621.1, from coordinate 23,742 downwards.
CAATACTGTTGTATGTATCCTTTTGAGAGGTAATTACTTTGGGACTGGATAATTAATCACTCATTTATAGAGTATATTGCTCATTTGCGCTAAGAAGTATTTCTTTTTTATATTTTTGAATAAATTGAAGAGAACTGCAAGGAATAAGTCCTGGTTAGAATAATTGATATGTGAAGCATATTTACTATAGAAGACAACAATATTCTACTCTTACTATTTAGGGAAGAATAATCCACAAATGAATTAATTAGTTTGGTGTCACCATCGACCCTGTTCGTTTTCTTGTAATTTGTTGAAGAGCAGGGAGGTGCACATCATGTTATCTTAATGATCAGAAACTTCAAGAAATGACACTTTATGTTCTTTTCAATTGCAACGAAGAAAATCCTTTATTGAGTAAGATTTTTTTTATTATAAATTTTCACTCATCTATTTGGACTAAGTAATTATTAGTTATCTCAATGATATTTCTATGTGTGAACAATTTATTCATGGATTAATTAAATTTAGTTGAAGACGATGACACCAGCAAGGAGATTGAGAATAACTTCCCTAAGTGGTTTACAACGCATGAGAGTTAAAACTGATAGATTCATTTCTCTTATGACACATGAAATTTTGTTAACACAAGATTTCTTATGTATATATTAATAGATACATGAGTGGAGAAATGGAGTGGCATATCAGGGGCTGATAGATCTTGCTTGGGGACCTATGCAAATTGTAAAATCTAGTAAATTTATGATGTAAATGGGTATGTGTTTCATACAAGATCTTGGTCTGAAGGAAAAAAAATATTGTAATTCTGACATTTATGTTAAAGCAAAAGATAAATCGAATGACGAGATAGACTATCATGAGATTCTGAAAGAAGTTGTTGAACTATCTTATCTAGGCTCTATTGGAGGATGTGAAGTCCATTCAACTATGCTTGCTTTAATCCTATTACTTATCATGGAACAATATTAAATCAACTATATAATATCACAGAAATGAAAGTGGACAAAAGGTATATTAAATTTGAACCTTTCATTCTAGCTGGATAGAAGAGACTAGTTTACTATCTTCAATATCCAAATAGAGCAAGGAATAACATTGATCGGGTGGTTGTTATTTTGAGTAAACCAAGAGCCACCATTAAAATTCAGATTAACATTGAACCTGCCCATCAATAAACTAAATTGATAGGATTATATTTGATACTTGATGTAATTAATAAAGAGCTCAATCAAGAGGTTACTAGTGGTGAATATGAAGAGATTAATCTTGGTAATAACTATGACTCTATTGATGCATTTGAAGAAGATATCTTGACTACATCCTCTGGTCATTGTTCAGACGATGCTGAGCAAGATGAGTAAGTTACTTTAAACATTTAAAGCTTTCTCCTCCTAAGTCTGTGCACTATACTTTCATTGAATTTCATATTTTAGTTTATCATGTACTTTTGTGTTTTCAATTTTAGTAGTTGTACCTTGCACTTTACAATTTTCTTTACTTGTTTACTGCATACTTATGTGTTTATTTTTTATTGTGTACTTTCCTATTTTTAGTTATTACATAGTATGTTGTTATGTGCACTAATTAATAAATTTTATTCTCTTTGTTGCAGATGCCATCTGGAGGTGGGGACAATCTCTCTCCCCACTCAAGGAGGTGTAGAGCACAACAGTATCTGACAAAGAAGCACCCGCTCCCACACCTACACCCGACCTTACCTCGACCACCACCCTGTTGGTCACCAAACATGGGAAAATAAATTTAATTTAATAAATAATATAATTTTGGAAAGTAGTATTTTAATTTTTGAAAATACGAGACTGATCTCATATATATAGTAGTTTAAATAAATGAGCACAATATCTAAGCGATGCATATATCCCGAGGAATAGACACATTACTTGCTAATGAGACTCGATTAAATAAACTAAAAAATTTATGACATCTACTTTGGTTTGTGTAACCATTACGTTGACTGACAAATTTTCCTTATCAAATATAAAAAAATAGTCTGGGTTTATATTATGTTGGGATCTAAAGCTTCCTATAAGGGCAAGCCCTTACAATTAAATACATCTTAAATGACCGATGTCACCTAAAGAAACTCTCGATTTAGATTAGAAATATTATCTTCAAAAATCTCAAGGTTTAGGACTTTCAAGGTCAGATAAAGGAGTATCAAATGGCTAAAGATCAAGTTTGGAATATTTATTATGAAATACAAAGGGTTAAAACTAGGCGATGTCACGAATCCTGAGGAGAACCTCAGTGACTTCCCAAGCTATCATATGGTTTGGCTTGAATATCAAAGAGATATTACTAGATGTTTTATTCTGTCAGTTATTATTTATGCCTTATATTTACATGACATGATCATATAAATAGCCTTTAAGATAGGAAGATTTACGTCATAACGAACGAAGACCTCAGAACCTAAAATGAGTTAGAGCTTAAATTGCACAACATAACAGTGTAAAGGCCTGAAGATAAACTGAAGATTTATGTCGTTTAAAATGGGCTACCTCGAAGTCCTATGGCTTGTTATTTAATTCTAAAGAAAGATTTGTTGTTTTAAAATGCTGCCCTCTATCTACCTCAACTTGCTCTGAGCTCCTCGTTGAAGTGAAAGCTTCATGTTCAAGGTTTAAGGATTTACAGTTTAAGTCACAAGTATTATGAGTGGGGGGGTGGGTTAAAGTTGATTAGAGCAAAATTGGTTAGGATCTCACGGTTCTCTCATTTTGGTACCACAACTTTCTCTTAAATTCACTTAGCTTAAATGAGTTATTAAGCTCATTTAAACTGGGGAGCTCTTGTTAGCAATCATAGGCTACCTCATCTGAGGGACTCCCGTAAATTCAAAAGAATATGTCATATTATTTGTTATTTTTAAAATGTAAACTTAATTTTGACAATATGTTTTGTATTTTTTAAGTTTTGGTTTAATTTTGCATGTAAAGTAAATAAACGCAGGTAGAAAATGTTGCAAGGTAAATAAATAAAATTGCAATGCGTAAAATATAACTGCGTACCTAGGTCTCTGTTACCGCTGCATAATTAGCATCATAAAGCATAATACATTTGCAAAGAATTTAAATAAATTGTAGGAATGTAAACGTGAGCATCCAGTAGAAGAAAAGTCATAAAACGAGCCGGAGCAAAACACAAAAAACTAAAAGAACACCCGTAGTCACATATAGAAGATCAGAACTAAGTGTAAGACATCGATAAAGGTGGGTGCTCAGAGCTAAACTGTGTGCTTCCCTAAAGTTGAGTAAGACCTACCAGCCCGATAATTTATGGAGGACAATCCTAACCTCAATCCAAGTGATTAACCATGGTCCTTTATAAATTTTCATTTTAAATTTAGTTTTCATGCATGTAGAATTTTACTTTATCATGTAAAAGAGATTTTGTTGCAAAGGGGAATTTTATTTAAAACATTTTGTAGAGTGGTGTAGTCCACAGGTTAATCAATTTGATTGAGCTAGGACTACAAACAACCTAAGAGTATTAGGGGAAATCATCTCGTCAAGAGTAGTTGAATAGTATCATTGGTCCTAATCCTCTCCTTTTATTAAAGCTCTTTGAGGTAGGAGATACTATTCTAAATCCCACGTTGTATCCCTCGTTTTAGCACACATTAACATTATAGTCATTGCCCTAGCCACTTAGACCTCAGACTTACACAAACCAAATGAACCATATGTGGCACAAATAAAAAAAAATATCCCCAGTTGCTCACAAGGATTTAAATACCTTAGAGAAGACTTAAATCCTTGAGCATTGGGTCAATTAATGTAAGATAAGTAGCGTAGGATATTTCTATTGATTTAGGTAAATTATTGAGTCTTGAGACATAACTTGGTGGGTCCCTAAAAGTTTTAATGGATTATTTTCTGGAACAAAGCACAATAAGTTCAGTTGTCCTTCAAAATATTCAAAAGATCAACAACGTGTTCGGGGGCATAACCCTTAACAACTTTTGAAACCTCTTAAACCTTTTGAGTTCATTTATACTTGTTATGTTGTTCAATTAATCATCCAAAGTTAAACTTAAATTCAATGGATTAAACTACTCCATGCTCAATGAACCTTAATATTTTAATTTTCCCATAAGTGGGGTAAAACACTCACTTGATGTTTTTATCTAGAGTTATGTAAGTGGACACCCATTAGAGCAAGCTCAAATCATTTAGGATCTTGGACTCACAATTAAGGTCGGGCTTGTAATGCTTTAAAAGGTATTCATGATTAATTATGTTTCTCTTTTCTAATTCTTATTAAAAAAGTTTAAATATTAAGTCTAGCTCACTACTAAGCCCTTAGTCAAATCTTCAGGGTAAATTTGTAATAATCAAAATGTTTGATTAAGTGCATTTAATTATTATTGAAAGATTGTATTGATCACCAATTACATGGCTTCAAATGAGTAAGTCACTGTCTTCCTAGCTCAAGCCCACTACCTTAGGGTCATCCAATTAGATTAATATCCAAGTTACAATAATTCGAGAAAATTGCACTTTTACCCTTCTTGTAGAACAGTGAAAATTTGGTTTCTATCTCTTTCCATCATCTAAAGAAGTTCTTTATGATCAATATTACCCATTTACCTTTTCACCTAACCTAAAATTTAATTAGGGCATCAAAATCCCAAAATTATCATTTGCCCCTAGGGCTTTCCACCTCATAACTAATTAAATTCAACTCAAATGACTTCAAAATTTTCATGGTACCACAATCAATGGAAAATTAAAATATTATAGATGAAATTATGATTTTCTAATTTTTATGTAATTTTTAATAATTATTTTTACTCAAAAATAGGAATATTCAATGTTAATTCATTTAATTAATCAATATAAATTTTTTGTACTTATGAAAATTACTGAAAGTTCACCTAGGTCAGAAGACCACTTAGACTAAACTTCATAATTTTTTGAGTTTAAATTTAATTATTGTAATTATTTAATAATTTTAGTGATTAATTAAATAGAAAATGTAATTTAATTTTTAAATTTACTTTTTTTATATTTTATCTCCCTAAGTTCATAGAAATCAGAGAAACAAACTTTTCATTTTTGTGCTTTTTATTTTATTTATTATCATTATTTTTAATGAAAAATTAAGGAAAATCTATTTTTAGCATTTAAAAATACATAACTGTTTTAGAAAAATTAGGAAAATTATTCTAAAGGATCTCAAGTGATGAGGGAACAATTTAAGACAATTTGGATTTTTGTGATTTTTAATAATTTTTAATTATTTTTGAATTAAAAAATTTGCTCAATAATGAAATATTTATTTTAACATCAATTTTATTTTTCTTAAGTGCCCCTAATCACAAGGAACTCTTAAAACCACTTTCATAATTTTTTTAATTATATTTTATTTATTATAATTATTTTAGTGCAAAAATTTCATTTATCTTAAAAAATAGGTTTTGATATAAAATAAATTTTAAATAGGTTTCAAATTATTACAGAAGCTTAATAAGTTCATTATCTTTACTTTGAATCAATTTTTATAATTTTTTAAATTATATTTTATTTATTTAAATTTTTATGGGTTTTCACGACTTAATTAGCTAAAAAGATATACATGATTATTTAAGAACATTTTACATTTTTCCTAGAGTCCTTTGACCATAGTGAACCTACCAAAACAAATCTCATATTTTTCTGATTTATATATTAATTTATATAATTATCTTAAGCAAAATGGGGGACTTCACATTAAAAATTAGGGCTTTTAGGGTCAGAGGAGTTCTCTGACTTTGACAAAATTAAAGAACACTTCTAACCACATACAAAATAAACCCTCCAAATTTCAAATCAGGGTGATTAATATTAAATAAAATTAAAACAAGCTCTGGAGTATTTAATTAATTAAAAATAAAATACATGACAAATAATTTTTATTTTTAGTCCATAATATTCTTCTCTGTTCACTAAGCAACAAAGTATTTTTATTTTATTTTTATGATTTTTCTAAACCAAGTTATGACTTTTTAATGTTTCTTAACTAATTTAAATAAAAAATACCCTAATTTCGTACTTATCCAAGCGGCGGCCTAGTCATGCTCAGCGGCTCCGAAAGCCCACTCAATGCGCTTCGATTCAGCACCACCATCTGCATTAGTTGTCATGCGTCCTGCGCTTTATGAACATATCTCTCGTTTGACTCCTCCTCTGTCGTTGGATCAATACACGTGGGGTTATTGGAAAACATCCGTTCATTGTCCCCATCTAACCTAAACCGATAGTTGTTCACACTAAAACACTTTGATCTCGCTCAATACTCAACCAAATCACATGGGGTTTATTCCCATAGCTTCAGATAGTCGAGACAAAGATATCCATACAGATACAAGCATTTGAATATGAGCTTCTCTTCACAATTAATGAAACTGAGAGCATTTTTATGGTTAGTGAGCTATTATACCTTTGCCCGAGAGCTGAGGCCTCAATTGGGTTGGTTGTAGACGTTCATTGTGACCTCACGAAGATCTTCCAAATATCAATTCAAACTGAGGTTGAGTTCAGGTAAGAGTTCAATTGAGTGGTGATTTAGGTTTGGTCTGTGAGTGAGTTAGAGTGCTTGAAATGATGGTGCTTTGATGGAGAACTTCCTTGTTTGGTCAGGGAAAGCTCTAGGAACGATCAATTTCAAGTTTGGTTGGGTCTTATGGGGTGACAAAAAAAGGCCCTGAATTTGGGTATTTAAATTGAGCTTAAACAGTGGATTTGAATGGCTAAGAATGGTGAGGTTGAACTCAGGAAGGATGGAGGAAGCTCTACGAGCAATTTGAGAGGTTCTCCCTAAGCAATTGGCAGCACTCTCTCCATGGTCATGAGAGGGGCAGTATAAATAGTGGAGAAATTAGGGCTGAATTGGCCAAGCCAGAGGGTGGAGAACGAAGCTTTGGTGGAGGGTTGAATGGTGCAATTCACCAATCAGAGTGAGCCACATTGGATGAGTGAGAAATTTGGTTTAAGCCAAGCATGTATTTCTCAGTTTTGGGTTTTTTGGTGACTAGGCCGGTCGGCCAGGCCAGGGGAGGTGGCTAGCTGGCTCACAGAAGGTCAAGGAAGGTTTAATTGTGATTAGCTTAAAGGTTTGATGATTGATGACATGAGATAGAGAGCTTAGCTAAATTTGGGGGCAAGCTTCCTTGATTTGGGGGACCCTTAGTCCATGGCTCAAATTATGGTGCTTGGGTGATTTGATTAGCATCCTAGGTGGCTAATCAAAGCAGGTGAGGGTTAATCTTAGTCAATGCAAAATATTTAAGTTAATTTAAGGCTTAGGTTCAAAATTAGTGTTTGGGCCAACAACTGGATTTGGGCTTAGGTTGGGCTAGGTTTAAAAATTATTTGAAGGGTTCAACTGGTCCATGGGGAGGTCATGAAAAGTTTAACAGATGAAATTGGGGAAATTGAATTGACCACATGGTTTAATTGAATGAAATTTTGAAGTTGGGCCATTTTGGGGCATTTGGTTAGGACTTGGGTTTAAAGTTGGCTAGAGTTTGGATGTAGGTTAATTGAAGGTTTAAAATAGTCTAGGGAAATTTTATGAAGAGTTTAGGATTTAAAATTGGGGAACATGGATAAGTTAAGGAGTTCAATTTGGTGGAATTTTAGCCTAGGGTCAAATTTGGGCATTTGATTTGGACTTGAAATTGAGTTTAATTGGGCTAAAATTTGGTTTCAATTGGGTTGGGACATGATGAAATTTGATTCAGATTTGAAATTGGGGAAGTTTGAAATCACTTTGGTGGAAATTGGGATGAATTTGGGGAATTTGATTCTTTAGGGGCAAAATTGAGATTTTAGTCAAAATTGGTCAATTTGGTCAAAATGGGCTCAATGGATGGTTAGGATTGATTTAGAGAAAGCTTGGAATGATTTGAGTGGTTTTGGGAATTTTTTGGACATGAGGGTCATTTTGGCAATTCTTATTGTTTCAGGGGTATTTTGGGAATTTTGGTGTGTTTTGGGTAATATGAGTGGTTCAAAATTGTTTGAGATGATTTATTATGAGAGATTGGTAACTTGGGCAATTTTGAAATTTTTAGAGTTCTAGGGGTATCTTGGTAATTATGGAAAGTTTGGGGGCAAAAGGTAAAAAGTTGAAGTCTTGGTCGAAGTGATATCAATTAAAGAAGTGAATCATAAAATCACCCTGTTTGAGCCATAAGACTAACGAAACCCTCATTTTGGATCCTCCATGTGTTGGTCCTAGCCATCCTAGCCAAGGGCTAAGAGTTTGGGGGACGACTCACATGAGTCTCCAAATAAGTAGGGGACCATGCTACGCATGCTTGGCTTAGGGTTTTAAGTTGTGAGTGAAACTGAGAGGTTCAAGTGTGTTTGAGACTGACCAAAACCACACCACCCTGGGCTAAGCCTAAGGCCAGACAGTCCTATGGGGACTCCTCTTGAGCTCCCCCATGTTGGCTTTATTCTACGAAGTGCTAGAGGTTAGAACCAAACATGTGGAACTCCAAGAAATACAAAGAGATGCTTAGAATTTCTAATGGAGTAGGGTTCCATCGCTAGTCCTCTAGAATAGTAAACAGGAAAGTATTATTGTTAGATCGTAAACTTCTAAAAAAGAAAACTATACCTCAACAAAAAGTGAGGTCAACACACCCCCACCACCCCCTCAANACTATTATCAAAGCCTTTCAACTTCAATTTTAATCAAAAGCTCGTGGGTGAGGCAATAACCCAAAACCAAAATTATAAAAAAAAATAAAAAAAAATCAAATCCAGCTAAATGTATACGAAGCTCACGGCTAAGTCATCAACCCAAAACCAAGACTCAAATCCAGCCAAATGAATAGGAAGCTCACGATTAAGGTAATAAGAGAGGGGAGAGCCCACGTGTGAGGTTCATAAAAGGAACATAATCACCACAAAGTCAGTCATCAAATAGCCACCAAATAGCATTTAAATGTGCCCAATCCCCAACTACTTGAGTGCAAACATTAATTGCAACACCCAAACAACTAACTACAGCAATTAATGATACTTTCAAGCTTCTAAACTTCTCCAAACAACAATTCTGAACCTCCTACAGCCAACAACAACTTCCTACAATTTTGTTACAATAAACTTAACAATTTAAAAGCTCCCAAACAAGCTTACGAGCCAAGTCAGAAAAAAGGGCAACCCTAGACCACTACAAAAGCAAGCTAAACTCAAGAAACATTCCAAAACCACAGCCAATATAAGTTTCCAAAGGAAGNCCCACCCTCACCCCCACCCCCCACTCTCACGGCTACCCCGATCCCATTTCTACCCCCACTGTTATATTAACCCCCACCCCCACCTCGATCTCTACCCCCACCCCTACCCCACCTCAACATCCAACCCTATTATAGTGGGGCTGAGTACAGCAGGGGTCCACACTGCCTCTATCGATCAAGAGTTAATAGACAACAACTATCACATCGAGCCTGTCAACAATACATAAGTTTTTTAAAGATATTTACAGTAATCTTTTTATTTTCTCACTTGAAAATAAAATTAAGAATTTGTTGTTTTAAGGTTCTACCCCATGATCCAGACAATTCATGTCATATGGGATATTCTTCAGAGCAAATATAACTTAGTGTGCTTGTCATGGAAGGCGATCCCGATTTCCATTCAAGATCTTTAGTTTCAGAAATTTTTAGTATGTATCATTCACAAATCTATTAAGTTATTTTTATTTTTTATCAAACAAACAAAATCTTTGTAATTTTGTGAAAATAATTCTCTTGAGACGAAGAGAACGAGGCACACATTCGGTACAACTTCGAGTGTAAGGGCAATGAATACCTTCGGGACATGTTTGAAAATATTCATAAACTTGTGACAACGGCCTCCATGGCTCAAAGAGGATGTTTTTTGCCACACTGCTTTGGGCCTGAGATCCCCGGACTATCATAAGAAGAGGGAGTAGGCAAATCAGAATAGATAGTCAAACTGTGGTGGCATAAGGCCGTCTAAGCACATTGGTGGGGCATTCCCACATAAAAAAAATTAATTAGAGGCTGGTAAGATTTCATTCCTTCTTTAAATTTTGCAATAGTTAGGAGATGTATTCTAACTATTTCATCATATAGGCAGACTATGGAAATGGGAGGACAACCCTCCACCTCAAATGTACATGAGCACACCCACAAGAGGCAGTCCGAATAGTCCTAAATCAACAACTGATCCTGTACGACCCATATAATTCATGAGCTAAATTAGTTTGATGTTAATGTATGATAGCTCTAATTAAATGTAATTACATTTTTTTTTTGCAGGAGAGATTTCAACAGCTAAATGAGAGCCGATCCTAGGTGTCAAGAGGTATTATGATCCGCGAGCATGATGCTTCCGAGTATGACTTGTGGAGGGAGGTTGCTGGAGGGAAGAAGAAGGGTCACGTCTACAAGCTCGGGTCACAAGGGTATACCTAGGTATACCTACGATGCTCATCCCTCTTCTAGTGCATTTGCAACTTCTACCTCTAACGCATAGGAGGATGACTTCAAGCGTGTTGTCACATTCACTGTAGAGATGGAGGCCTACTTCACTCAGATAAGGTCGGAGATAAAAAAAAATATGGAGGTGAAACTGAAAGCCCTGTTATATTCATTTTGGCATTGAATGAGGCAGCGTGGCAAGACAACATTGGAGGAGGAAGAGGCGAAGGACAATGAGATTGTAGATATAGAGGAGGATGATTATGGGGGACATATATTTTTCTTAATTTTTATGTTATACATTTAAACAAATAGTTTTTTGGGTGAGTAGTGATGTATATATGTTAGATTAAATGCATTTTATTTATTTTGTTCTTTGATTGGATTATTTACTACTTGACTACTATTTTAGTCGTTAAATATTTGGAATGATATAATAAATGTTGTGATAATAAGTGTAATATGTAAATACGAAATGGAAAATATGTTTTTTTTTTCTTTTTTTTGCTGATGTTATAGCTTTCCAACGGCTTGTCGACTACTAGCCGATGTACTTATTTACTGACCCCTGACAGATACCGAACCAACAACTTAAGTTAGTGATATGAAAATGACTATCATGACACTTTTCTGAAAGTTCATCTGTCAGTTATAAAGTCAACGCAATGAGTGCGATACTTTTCCGACGTGTAAGCTGCCACTATTATTGTCGGATTAACCGTGAGCTCTATAAACCAACAAAGACTGACAATCTCATATTTCTCAAAAAAAAAAGCTTCGACATTAAATTGTCGATTACGTGTCAGTAATTTTAAGTGGTCGAAAGATCAGTCGATTTTGAAATTATGGATAAACATTCTATCTGTGAGCTTAAAACAATCGATAAACCATTCAGAAACATTAAGAACAACGATTTTTCTTATCAGAACCGACAAAATTGGGCCATCAAGAAAGACCATTATTCCTATACTGAATTGAACATGTGATTGTGATTGCAGTTTTAGTTTTATTTGGTTTGCTAAAGTTATTAATTCAAAAATTTTTTAAATTAATTTTTTGAGCCATCACTCATTTATGTACAACAAAAATACATTGGCATGAAACTTGAGGAGAACTAACGGATCAAAAGGAGCATGGTCAAAGTGGTCCTATCTAGGTCAATGTGCACAGCACGTGGTCCGAAAAGTTCCATTGCCTCAATTCCCTCAGAGCAGGATCCAAAGTCGATTAACGGATCAAAAAAATTGATCGACCAACAAGTCAATCGAGCAAAGATTCAGCCGATCAACAGATATTTCCAGTCGACCAGTTGAGTCCGCCTAGCGGGCATCGCTGATCCCAGGATTACAGACTGTAGGGACCAAGCGACCGGAAGAGCCGAGCTGAAGACCTTTTTTTTATTTTCATAATTTTTTATTTGTTTATGACTAAATTATCCTGTAGCGCCTCTACTAAATCAGAGGCAAACAAAAAGTTGAACTTCTTGCACCCCTCGTACTTGAACTTCTTGTACCCCTCTTACCTATTAATAAGAGGGTCATTTCTATAGTAAATGAATATGAATCAATGGTAAAAACTATGAAATTTTTTATCCTACTGGCACCCATTCTCTCACTCTCTCTCATCTTCTATCTCATTCTACATTGTTTCTTGGGTGTGATTCATATGATATTTTCAAATTCAATAATTTTGATAATCAGAAAAATAATTAAGAAAAATTAAAAAATAAGATTAAGCAAAAAATATCTTAGCTTTTGCAAATAATGAAAATTACTTTACCAACCATCAACGCAATTTATTGTACCACGGCGCAGTTAAAAGGCCAAGGGGGCCAGGGTTCTTCAAGCTAGAATTTCCATCCGAGGTCAACATCCAAAACTTTATATGTATTTTTTAGATAAAGGAATAGAAGAATAAGGCTTGCTGCCGTCGAATAAATAGAGAAGCAAAAGTGCTGAAAGTTTACCAAACTTAAACCCTGCATTTGACCTACCTTTTGGCTTGACTCAAGTCTTTACCCATAAGAGCTTGTACCTAACCTTCATTAATTGAGCCAACAACCTTGGCCACTCATAATCTCTTGTCTCTCAATCTTGGAAGCCAAAAATTATAGCTCAATTTCACACCAAGATAGGTACATATGGTTCATTGCTAAACTTAAACATCATAAAACACTCAACTAAACTTGCTTTAACAACAAATTTTAAATTTGAACAATTTTTTATCATGACTCATAACATGAAGATATATTTTATCATTTTAATGTTTAAATGTCGATCAATGCATCGATTTTACAAAATTTCTTAAAGAGACACCTTACCAAACTTTTTATCTAAAGGCAAATGAATAAATCTAACAATGCAAATAGCTAAATTTATCGACTTATTCTTTAACATTAATTAATATTTAAAAATTTCTTACAAATATGCAAGTGGAGAAAATAGATGCTAGAAAATATGCGCTACATAATCTCTTAAATTTCAAATTAAAAGCGACAATTATTCAAAGTTATATAATATAATGATTAATTTGTGATGAATTTATATACCTTTTCATTGAGCTCTAAGATATTATGCTAAATAAATTTTAAGAAAACATGTGCTACATTTTTATCATTATCTAAATATAATATTTTTTTAAATTAGTTGTATATGAAATTGCTTGAATGAGTTTTAGAATTTATTACACAAGTATGAGGATATAAGATTGACCTAAATGTAATAGATTATATTATAATTATAACTATTAAACATGATTATGATTATACTTAATGTCATATGATTTTCAAATTATGTGACTTCATTTACAAATTGGTTTCGAAAATAAGTATTACTAATGAAAGAATTTAAGCTAATCATAACTGCTACTACTGAATAAGAAACTTGAGCCATTACTTTTCATTAAAATATTCCTATTTATAAATCTAATATCTAAGCTTTTAAAATGGACTATCAAATTCATTTATTTCTGATTGTTGACACTAATTAAGGTGCGTTTGGGGCAGCTTTTGCGTTTCAGAATAAACGGTTTATTCTGAAACCCGGCCCGCGGGATTCGACGCGCTGCCTGCGTTTAGTGTAAAAATGGAACTGCGTTTTTGGATAAACGGGCAAAACACGCGACCAAAATGGTATCACAGTGTTTTCAAATATGCCCCCACACCTATACGCTACCCCAAACGGGCCCTACATCATTACATATTTGGCTCAATATTGAGAATAAATGTATATAAATTTATCATAACTTTTTATATTGAGAATAAATAAAATTTAGGTACAGCATAATAATGAATTACACCTAATTACAAATAATCATCTGTGCGATCTAGAATTAATTAAGACAATGCATTTCTTCATAACAAAGTAAAGGCACTGTAAACGTACATGAAACAAAATACAGTGCGAGGTCAAACTTGTGAAACGTTCAATTATTGCTCCATGATTCCCCTTCTTCCACTAAAGCCGAATCTCCACAATAGGATATATATTGCAATCCTTTATTATGAATATGTGTTCCTTTTCATGTGCCAGATGCATAAAATTATAGTAAGTTGGCCCATCAAATCAATTACAGATCTCAGTATGGTTGAGGTGGGTGTTGAAAGCAATGGACAATGGCTTCAACAAAAATTTCAAAACCTACAAAGATATTGATAGTGTTTTTATGATGGTGTATGTGCTTTAAAAATTTTAATTTTAATAGAAATATTTAATATATGTGATTAAAAAATTCTCTTAATAAGCGCCGATCATGATGTAATTTCTAGATCGAGAATTTTGAAATTAAATTCAAGATCATATGAGCTTCAGTTTCAGGAAATTTATAAGCAAATATAATAAAATTAAGGGTCTGTTTGGGGCAGCTTATAAGTGCGGGTGGCGTTTTCAAAATGCCGCCGTACCGTTTGGTTCGTGTGTTTCGCCAGCTTATATGAAACTGCGTTTAAGTTTTTACACTAAACGCAGGCCGCAGATCAATCCTGTGGCCGGCCCGCGGGCCGCGTTTCAGGATAAGGAGCTTATCCTGAAATGCACAAGTTGCCCCAAATGAAATTGTAAAAATTAATGTTTAACTTTCACAACATTGTTGGCAAGCATAAACCCATTGCTAAACACAGATAATAGCATTGATTTGCTCTTCCAATTCATGAAGCCAACCAAACATCATCTCATGTTCCAATAAATTAAATCAACCTATGTTAATCTCATTGTGGTGGTCCCAGCATGGGCCCAGGATTATTTTGATTTTTTATGTTTTACTTTTTTAATTTTATTTTGTATTGCTTATGTTTTTAGTTAAAATATAATATATTGACATGTTATATTAAAATATGATTATCTTTAAAAACATTCAAAATAACTATAAATTATTTGAGTATTTTAAAAAAATAAATTAATTTAGCTTAAAATAAAGAATGTAAAAATGTATTAAGAATTTATATTAGTAAAAATAAAAGAAGAAGAAAATAATGAAAACAAAAAATTGCCTAATCAGGGCCTTCTCGGCCGTTTTATTTATTTTAATTTCGTTGATTTGAAAAAGTGAATGATTTTGTGATTTTGAAAATAATTTAAATATAAATATAACATTTTTTGATTTTTTAAAGTAACATTTTAATTTTAAAATAGGTGAGACCAAACGGGTCTCACATTTAAGTAGTTTAGATGATTGAATCCAATACTGCGAGTAATACACTTATCTCGAAGAATAAATATATCACTTGTAATAGGGATTCAATCACCTAGACTAAAGAATTTGTGACATCCATATTGGTCTGCGAAATGTTTTATAAAAAAGGCCAACAAGTTCCCCTACCTAACATAAAAATTAGATAGGGTTTATTTTATTTGGGTTCTTGGTTTCTTATAGAGGCAATCCCCTATAGTTAATTACATCTTAAATGATCAAAATCACTTAAGAAAACTCTCGATTAAGATCAGGTGGCGTTGCTTTCAAGATTTCAAAGTTTAGGTTTTCACGGTTGGACATAGGAAAATCAAATGGGAAAGATTTCAAAATAGGAACAATTATTTAAGGAATCCAAAGGGAAGAAAAGTAGGGGATATCACAGATCCAGGAGAAACCCCGGAGATCTCCCAACTATCCTAATANGCTAAAACCGAGCCCTCCAAAAATGTGCTAAAATATAGAAAATTTTCCAGTTAACATTTAATCCAGCATAACTAAAACCGAAAACCAAGACAGCGGCAAAATAGAGTAAATTTTCAACATATGTTTCAAACAGTGATAGATAGCATGAAATAGATGAGCTTGAGTCAATTATTCATTTTTGAACATGAGTAAAAAAGGAGTTTGATAACCCATTCCAACATGCATTTCGAGAGGGGCAAATCTCATCTCAAAACCACTAAGAGTCAGGTTCCATAAAATTTTAGAACCCAAAATTTATATCCTGCATATGCTTCGAACAGGGACAGGTAACAGAAAACTGATAAAACCAATTTGGTCCTTAAAACCAACTTCCCAAAGCATCAAAATGAATTACAGCATATATTTGAACTGAAGTATCAAAGAATTTCAGTATGAGTTCGGTCCCAAAAGAGCCAAACCGAACATATTAAATAAGCTAAGTAAAATGCAATTTCCAGCATGTATTTTAGCAAAGAGGGGTAGGAAGAGAAGTATAGACTGAGCCCCAAACATGCTTTCTTTTCACCGAATCTAACATATATCATTTCAAAATAAACTAAGTCATGCTTCCATATTCCATGCCATCCGAAATAGTGTAACAAAGAGGATAGGAGGAGAATAACTTTTCTATATGCAAACCTAAAGCAAAGAAAGACTAAAGTAGATTTGAGAAAATGACTCCAACAGCAGTCTACAAATACTCTTCACGATTTCCAACTCACGGTTTGTCAAATCCAAGCCTCAAGACCCTCGAACAGCAGAGGGGAAGAAGATCTCCTCCGCAACAGAAAGAGGTAACCCTCTTAAAAACAAAGAATAGGGGTAGAAAAATACCAAATCTCTCTAAAATCTCTCCTTTCTCAAAAACTCTGTATTTTCTCTCTCAAAATTTTCAACAACCCTCAGGCCGCAGAGGATGAAAAGAACAAGTAAGATTAAAATTAGAGAACATTTTGGCAGCACCTCCCCACTCTCAGAAAATTTCGGCCAGCAACTAAAACTTCCCCCAGTGGGATTTTTAAAACAAAGAAAAGAGGAAGGAGAAGCCACCTATCAGCCTCCCTAGCCAACGAATCACAAACGAGAAATGAAACGACACCATGAAGAGGAGAGCACTCGGCTTCAAGGAAGAGAAGCGTCGGCCAGGTGGAAACCCTCGATTGGAGACTCGCTCGGTCAAGCGGAGATCGAAGAGGATGCGTGCGTATGCGAATCGACAATGGAATGTCGCGTGTGAGAAGGAGGCGAGTCGTCTCATGCGCGAATGGCAGAGGAGACGCGGGAGCTAGGGCACGGACAAGGAGCGGTCGCGGGAGCTAGGGCACAAGCGCCGAGCCAGGCTTCGATCGAGCGTATGGAGTGTTTTAATCGGGTTTAAGCGAGTCAGTGAAAACCTAAATAAAGTTAGGTTAAATATGATTTAAGAAAAATATTTGAGATTTTGAAAAATAAAATTTTAATTTGTGTTTCACCCATGCATCAAAATATAGCAAAATTGATATCATTTTCAGGTAATTTTAAAGTTCTGGAAGCATCAGTGAGGTTCGTTTCGCCACCGGAAGTCGTTTTGACGAATTCATCGATTTGCATGTCAATTTTCTCGTGTCGGAAGTATGGCAATATGGGTGTCTTTTCCTACCAAAACGGGTATCCCGGACGCGTTGGCGCGGTCCAATTCATCGTCGAAGGTCGTCCGGAGAAGTTCGCATTTTCACCCGTCCTTTGGGCTTAATTGAAGTCTGATTTCGTGCAATTTCGTGAACTTTATGTATTTGATGTGTGTATGTGACGAAAAAGGTCGTGACGATGTTTTCCTAAGGCTTGAAGTCCTATCAGAAACTCTTCCCTTGAGTCTTAGCAAAATAATCCATAACCGCTCGTTCATAAGACAATGGTCTTGTGCCAAAGATGCTAGACATCAAAGGAAAATAAGAATTGGCTAGAATTTCTAGAAGGGTGAGTCTCAATTTTAGTTTTCTAAGATGGTCAATAGGAATTTCTAGAGCTAGAATCTAGGCTCTAAGGAGGAGAAGACATGACCTCACAAAAATAAGGTCAACAGCCCTAAAATAGTTTTTAGCCTTACCAAATTATTTTTGAGAGAAATTATCCTAGCCTAATCATAATTATTGAATTTATTTGGAGATGAATACAATATATATAAAATTTATATTGTATTTATCTTAAAGTAATATAATAATTTTAAATTTTATGTGAAATAAATTTTAAATAAGAAATCTTGAATCAAATTTCTTTTTTTAACCCTAAAAAAAATCAATCCACATTAAATTATTTTAGGCTAGATATGTAAATACATAGGAATTGAGTCATATCATATGTATGTAAATCTTTCTTTTTTTATATACACATTTATATAGGAAATTTTTCAACACAAATGTGGAGGTGATCAAAAAATCCAAAAGAGAAAAATGGAAGTCAACAATCTGATGGGAAGCTATAGGAAGCCGATCGATTGAAGATCGCTAGTCGACCAAAGCATGTCTGGTTGAATAAAAGCTTCTCCTACTAGTGAAGAACCACCCAAGTCAATGGATACTTGTACCGATCACCTTAAGGTCGACCGACCGCCACTCTCAAAACTGCTCAGTTTCTTGGAGTGAAGGTCGATCGACATCCATACAAAATAGTTAGCCCATACCAGTTAAGCCGACCGATCAAAGATCTACTGATCGAGAAGTGTAAACTTATGGAAGGGTGTAAATATCGGTTACTAATACGAAAAGGTGTTCATGTCAGTTACAGATGTGAAAGAATATCAATATCAGTTATAAATAAGGAAATGTGTCAATATCAGTTATAATTATGAAAAAAAGATATCAAAGGGAGTAATAATGATCTGTAATGTCGTTGATCAAGTAAAGACAAATTAATAAGAACAATATATTGTAATGCTCTGATTAAAGTGGGGGTAAACATGTTTTTTTTATAAAGGTTTTTCTATGACTGTAAATGAGGACCATTTTATGAATAAAAGGACAAATCTTTTTCTTTTGCAATGTGCATCTTGTACTCTATACTCTCTCTCTCTCTCTCTCTCTCTCTCTCTCTCTCTTCTCTCTTCTTTCCTACTCTATCCCTCTAGACGTGTTCCAAAAAAATAAATCAACATTCAACAACTTAAAAGGTAGTTCAGTGAGCGTGGACATGTCACAAAAAATAAAATAGAGCAATCAACCAAGAAGAAGAAACTCAACTTGGACACATTGCAATATGAAGTGCACCAAAAAATTTGTGCATTAGCAGATTCACGAGCTAAATAATCAAATCATGATAGATATTCGAGATGCACTAATTTAAAAGGAGGATAAAAAACCTTTCTAATTAAGGGGACCTCACGAGAAACTACATCTCTTTGAGGTGCCTTCACAAGAAACAACAGGCACCTAGAGGCTGAAGAGTCTCCTAGGCAGTTGAAATACAAAAAGATCTCCAGTACATTGATAATGTTGGGTCCATGTCGAAAGAAGGACATCGACCCATAAACAAGGAAAGACCCCAACAAGAGTTACTAGAGAATGCTCTTTCTCAACAAATCTTGGAGGTCGAACCCTACAACACAAAAAGTTGAGGTAAAGCAAATTGACAGAATCATGCAAATATACATGTCAAGTAATAATGCGGCTAAAAGGTATAGGGTATCCATTCCATGAGAGAAATGATAAGAATTACTTTAGAGGTGAATCTCTAGTTTACTTCACTTCTAAACCTAATTTAATGTGATAGCAAACATGAGGTGGTTTTCTAAAATCTTACTCAAAAACAAAAATAAAAGACAATGACGTTTGGAAAAGATAGATAACAACAATAGATAACTCTTATGATTCTTCTAGGTATGTGAGGCTTGCTCCCTTGTGAATTCGGTGATGTGGTGGTTTGTATTTTTCCTAGACTCTCCCTTGCGTGATAGTTGTAAATAAGGATTGAAAGTCTTCCTTATGCCTATGCTTATGTCAAAAGAAGGCAAAAATCTATGAAGTTGAGGCTTCATCAATCACTATGGCATCCCACAGATTTGTCATATACCCTTTCTCGATTGCAAAACCTAGATAAAATATGTCTATTGTTATCTGGATCTTTTGGTTAACCATCTCATCCCTCTGTGTAACAGGTATGAGTCACAAATCATAAATATGTTAACATCCTAATTAGCCACATAAGAAGTACTTGAAACCTATGGCCAACACGACAACAAAGAGGCCTCATTCATCAAGAAAATGATAAATGACAAGAAATTATCCAAGAAATCATGAATAGCACATACCATAAATCACAGAGACACAAAAGAAAATTTAGCAACGCATGTTAGAAGAACGCAAGAAAGACATTCCATTGAAATCATCAATCCAAGTAAAACTAGAAAGTAAGAACTTACAATAGAATTTGTTCCCTCTTCCACAACAGCCAACTCCTCTCTCCCTTGCAATAAACCAAAATGTGAATGAAAATAAAAAAGGCAAAAAGATATGAAATACCCTTAGCAACTAAATCCCAAGAAAGGAAGAGAATCCAAATTAAGGAAAAACTCTCCAAACCCCTCTCTTTCTACCTCCAGCCATCCCCAGGTCTCTCCTTCTCCAAAAGTGCCCTAAAGAACATTTTTATAACTTAATACATAAATTTCGAAAGAAAACTTCTAGCAAAAGATAAGTTCTCACTCTGTTCTAGTGGGCATGCCGAAATGTGGTGTGTCCATATGTGATCCTGGCGTGGTCATGTAGGCATTTGCAAATCTAGCATGGTCAGCTGCCATTGTTGATAGTGAGGTGAACTCAAGAGCACGACCATAAAGCTAAAAGGGGAGCATTGCAATGCCTAGATGCGATGCCAAACACTAAAACCAACAACATCCTAACACCCACTCCCGAGAGCTCGACATTGCAACGTCAAAATGTCAACACCCTAATGTCAGTTGGAGTGTCGTGGCGCCGCTATTGTGGCACCCCAGTGATGGTAACCGAATTCAGACAATTTTCAAAAGTTTCAGGTTCACTACAAGATTGAGTGCGCAACATGTTGAATTTCACGTTTTTTCGTGTGCAAAGAAGAGGAGTGCTTTGAGGTGTTTTAAATTATAGAGAGGATTCGATTGTGGTGTAATTTGTAATAATATCTTAATTTTTCTTACAGTAGATTTCTTGGTGTGGTGTACCTTCATGGCTTCTCCAGTTTTTGAGTTTTTTTTCACAATAACTCTTGCATTCTTAATATTTTATGTTTTCTAATGTTATGCATTTTTGTTCAAAGTTTTACTTTGAATCTCTTGAATCAGTTTCCACGAAAGTTCCTCACACCTCTCCCAAAAATAGGGACATTAAGGAGATCAACTATAGAAGCTATAAAAATAGTAGCTATATCTTAATATTTTATCACTTTATTTGCCTCGTTTTTTTTTCATTTTTATCATTTTGATTGGTGGCATGCTGAAATAAAAATATCATTTTCTCATTTGTTTTTGTTTTTTTCACTTCTTAAGACAACAATATCGCTCTTATTTGGTCTTGTCTTGAAATTTCATTTTGAAGCTGTTGGCCTTCTAAATTTATATGAAAAGAATTTTCTTAAGATAAAGAAATACAAATAAGTATTTTTAAATACCATCTCCATGCATATATGTATAAGCTTTTGCTAATACCAACATGGATATTAATTAAAATTAGTGTTGTATCAATAGTGCTCCACACAAGAGTGTAAAAAAGCTGATTTTGAGTGAGCATGAGGCTTGTTCTTCTTCGACTGATTTGTTTGTTTGTTTGTTTTTTGTTTTGTTGGACTTATGTTTGAAATGATTTGTAAATATCATATTCTTGGTTTTAAATTAAATTTGTGTTTGGCTTAAAATAATAATTTATTAAAATTTAATAATACAAATAATATAATTAAAATTTAAATATTAATTTTTTTATTTTAAAACTCTTCAATAAGAGAATAAATTTTAAATTTAGCATGAAAATAATAAATTCAAAAGTACTGATTTTTGGAGATAGTGAGATTGTTTTTATATTTTAAAGGACATCACTTAAAGGTTGTTCGACATAGTTGCAACTGTTTGAAGAAGTAGCTAGCATAAGAAATTACTTCTGAAAAAGTTGTGGTGACTATTACAATTTATTTTTTTCAAAAAATCAGACTTTGATTTTTGGACAGCCACCATATTTTAACAGTTCAAGAAAACAATTTTGTACCTCAAAAATATTTAAAAAATAGTTCCACAAATAGAATTGTGGTGACAATCTGAAAAGCAAAATAGATAAAAAGTTATCTCAAAAGGACATTGAATTAAAAGAGCACCGTCGGGTTGTAGGGAATGTCGGATGCAGGTGAGATTATTACGNCTTTCATCCATAATTTGATTCGAAAGAAGCCCAAACCAAACCCAACACATGGGTCAAAACAGAAAATATTTCGAGCATGAATTTGATTCAAAAAAGAGTCCAAACCGAGCTCATCAAATGGGCTAAAACTAACATAAAACTTTCAGCATATATTTCAACAAGGGGCAGCAAAAGAAGCAAAATGAGAGCCCCAAAATGTAATTTCCACCATTTAAAATAACTTCCAGTATATATTGCAGCAGAAGGGGAGCAATAGGAACATAAAATGAGCTCCCAGNTTAAACTAAAGATAATAATAGGTGATGTGAATGTGTTCATGTTGCTGCAGATCCACCTGGAAATTGTTCCTCTTCATGCTGCCCGTGATGTTTGCTCCAAACTCCTCGTAGTAGCACCTCCTGGTTTAGTTTTAGTTTTTGAACATGCTCCTAACCACTAGTTATCTTAAACTAAGGCATAGTGTCTCAAAGTAACTAAGCATGCTGTGTGAAAGAAAAGTAATAATGCACTGTATAGTAAAGAGAAAAGACTAACATGCTGAAAGAAGAGCATAACATGCCAGAGAAGCAGTATAACAGGCTATGAAAACAATATAACATGCTTTAAAATAAAATGTTGTAATGTAAATTAAACCTGTACATCTGAGAGGTTCATTGCTCCTTTAAGTTTAGCTAGTATGCGCTGTGTAAAAGAGGAAAGTATCGCCTGAAAAAGGACTTAACAGAAACAGGCAAATCGTAGGAAAAAGATAAACAAGTAAATGAAAAACGATATCACATATAAAGGACCAAAAATAGTAAATTTATATGTGGTATTGGAATGTCCCCAATTGCCAGGAGGATTTGAGTGTAGGACAAACTCGAATCCCGGAGCATTGGATTCAGTTTTGGTCAAGTTAAGGTAAGAATTTCATTATTTGATTTAATTAAATCAGTCATGAGTCATAATCTAGTGTCACCTCGTGCCTAGTGTCCCACCTATCTTCTTATCTGAGGTTAGATGTTTGGATTTCTTAGGGTCATTTGAAAATTATGATGGTAAACTATCTCTTAAATTGTGCTTCTAAAATCTAGGATGTCTGCACTTTAGGTTAAACTTGAAGTGTCCTAAGGTGTCTAATCTCAATTAAGTGCCTTTCCACTAACCCTCAAATATCTATAGATCCAGCTTAGCCCGCTACAGAACTCCTAAAACTTAGGGGAAAACTCATAGTTTTGGCAAAAGAGTCGCGAGTTGTGCTTCAATCCTAATTAAAGGGATTGGATTTTAAATCGATTCAAAGCTTAAAGGATCTAAGAGTAAGTCCACTAATCTCTCAATCGTTAGCTAAATTCTCATTTCTTCCGATTCCAACTAGTCTTCCAATTTGCAATTTATTTTTCTTTATGTAAAATATAAGGTGGATAATTCGCTACCCTGCTTCCTCTTTAGATTGTATCATCCCAAAAAATCAAAATTCAAATTCAATTCACTCTCATATTCTCTTTCTCCCCTATTTCCCTTGAGATTATAAATCATTTCTGAATTTAATTAAATCGGAAATTCCCATTTGTAACTTGACCGTTAAAATAAATAAAATAAAATAAAATAAAATAAAATAAACAAAAATGAGACCTATCCATTTCTAAAACCAAATTAAATCAATAAAACTCATAAATGTTTCGGTCTAAAACATTTAAATTTGTTAAAAGAAAAATGATCGGATCAATCTCGGGAAGGATATCCTTTCCAAGTGGCGCTTTTATGGATTTCCAAACCCATCATGACTTCAAT
>JXCR01128620.1:33124-43757 GCA_002079205.1 Phalaenopsis hybrid cultivar | reverse complement strand
TATTATGCAGCGTGTTTAATTATTGTGTGCTTATTTTGAAGAAAAATAATAATAAAAAAATTAAAATACCAAAAATATTTTTTATTGTTTAACATATTTGATATCAATCCTTTTAGTTAAGTCTCTAGGTTTCTATGCGTAGTTCAAGAACTGTAAAACTTAAATTATATGACTCAGAAATAGAGAGAACTTTTAAGAAGATTAGGAAACAGAAAAGATCTTCAAAATCTGTTATAGAAATGATGAATTATTATGAAGATGATATACTATATATTTTAACTTCTCAGATTATAGAGATTTCAGGAAAATTCTTGCAATGTGTCAACCTCATGAACCCATAGTCAATCAAGAAAATTCATTTGGACAGATGGTTGACACTAACTCTTTTGAAAATAGCGATGAGATAAATGACCACTCAAATAATCCTTATTTCAATTACAACAACCCAGGTTGAGAGAATTTTTCCAACTTTAACTGAAATAACAATTATGAAGGAGGAAACCAATCATGGGATTATAATCAAGATGATTCTTTAGTTACTTGAAATAATGAAAATAACTATAACTTTGGACCTTCTTTTCTTTTGAATTTAACTCTAACCCACCATATGAGGAGAAGGAGATGTCTATAAAAGAGGTTTTTTATCAAATGGAAAATCTATTGAAAATTCAAGGGGTTGCTATAAGGAATATAGAAAACCAACTAGAACTGATTGTTAACTCAATTAATATTAATCCTCAAGATATTTTACCTAGTGACTCTGAGATAAACCCTAAGGAGGAAAATGATGAGCAAGATAAAGATATCGAACTAAGACTTAGAAGAGAATTGGATGATATGTTTTAAAAGAACGTTAGTTGAGAAATGATGATAAGGAGATTGAAAGACCAATGAAAGAAATTCCTTGGGAATTAGAAAAACCTATTTTCTCAACCAAGATAAATATAGAAATACCACCTCCACCATTTACTAAATACCAATGGAAAGAATTAGAAGATAACTTGAGACAGAAGAATATCACACTGGAATTTGATCTAGAATCTGAATCATCTAGGGAGATTCTAAATAAAAATTTAAGAGACCTAGAATTATCATATAGAGATCCATGTCTTATAAATTATAAGAATTTTATTAATATGCAATTTGAGAATACCAGTAGAAGAATATTGGATCTAGAAAGAAAATCGAGGAATGATAATTGAAATCAATTTGAGAAGTTGAAAAAAAAAACTAAAATTTGAGGATTTAGTAGGAATTCCAGGATCTGAAAAAGATTTGGTTATTTATCTGTGTTTAATTAAATGGAAATTTTTTTTGGAAGGAAATCTTTTGTCGGGCTAGCGACGTTAAACTAAGCGCTTCATGGGATGTAACCCATGGTTATCAATGTGGTTTGATTTAGTATGTTTGTGAGTAGTGATTGTTTGTGTTGTATTGTGTTTGTTTTTGTGTGGATTGATCAATTTGATATATGCTAGTAGATGTTTGGATTGTTAGTAGATTGATTTGATCCTTCTGTGTCATGCGTGAGATGATTCCAAATCTTCTAGTTGTGACTGGACTTATGTTTGTTCTCTGGTAATATTGGATTAACAAGTATATTATATCTATGATCTAAATTAGACTTGAGGATTAACAAGGGCCATCATGAATTTGGACATAGAACACGTCCATCTAAATTTTTTTACTTCCTTTATCTGATATTATTTTCTTCAACTTGGTTCCATAAACCAGTTGAAGATTAACCTGAGGATGATATTACACTATGCTTTATAGCTATTAGGGGTGCATACTTAAAGGGAAGGTGATGCCTAAAGTTGGTTCCCGCGAGCTAATATAGCAGGATAATCATGTCCATAGGATTAAACCTATATAAAAGCATTTAAATGTACCCAAGTAATCAGTGGAGTGATTCCGTTAGACATTGGAGATTAAAAATTAGGTGTGATAAGATGGAGGAAAAATTGATCTCATTTATGGATTGATGTTTGTGTTTGTATTTATGTTTGGTTTTGTGTTATAACTTTATATAGTACTTGAAGAAAATTATTATATTCATATGCTAATACCTGTTGTGCTAGTTGACTTTTCTTTAAGTTTAATTTCATTTCATCATGTTTTAGTTTAAATTTACTTTCTGCTACATATTTTCTATCCCGATTAATAATTGTAGGTTTTTTTGATAAACATTTGTGGTAGATATAATTTCTAAACTATTTTTTTTCCTGCTTATATTTTCTGTAATTAATGCTATACATGTTAAAAAGTTAAGTTTGCGGAGAAGAAAAAAATCATTTTAAAAATTTAACTTTATTTGTCCTTAGTAGCATATAGGATTCTAATGGAGTCCTGTTTATCGTTACCATAGGGAAGCGAGGTAAGAGGTCCCTAGTTAAAGTTCTAGTCTACTATTATCAGGTCTTAGCTTAGAAGGTCGATTTAAGTGGGTTTTCCAACAACTACTCTTAAATGAAAATATTAAATCTAAGATCTAACAATAACTCCTAAATGAAAGTATTAAATCTAAAGATAACCCTATCTAGGTGAATTGGTTTTTTGAATTTTGAGATGTAAAAAGTACTATTCTTGTGTAGTGAATTAGATAACGTGTAGGAATGAGATACTTAGAATTCAATATAGAAAATGAAAAAAGGAGAAATCTCTTCTTTACCCTCTTTCAAGCGCATAAAGAACATTTGTTAACTTAGAGTTGATTCCTTAACATTGTGATTCCCCTGTCAGAACTAACTAGCCTATCATCCTAACATCTCGCAACCTATGCTTAAGATTTGACCAAATCTTGGTGTTAAGGTACAAAGCCTTAAGTTAAATTGATAAGAATCTAGCCTGTCACCTTAGGAATAACCAATTCACACTCATTAACAAACATTTCCCTAATATTGCATTCAACTAAATCCAATATTGTAATGTGTCAAATAGGAGGATATATATTCTTTACCCTCGAACATGTACATAAATAATATTGACTAATACAGAGTTGAGTTCCTAAATCTTTGGTTAGACTAGGAAGATACTAGCTCTCACTTTAGAGTTCCCACTATTTCTCCATCTGGAGGCTAACATCTAGCCTTAGGTTCTAAACATCTAAATCAAATTGGAGGTTCTAATCTATCACTTTAGAATTACCAATTTACGTCCATCAAAACTTATTTCCTTATTTATTTGCACTCAACCTCATGGAGTAAATTCTCATCCATGTAATCAAATGTTTTTCTACTTTGTTGAGAATTACACCGCCCTCTTGGATCTTAATGCATTTACAACAAATTTTAATACTGCAACAGACCATTATTGTAATGTAAATGAAATTCAAGTAAAAACCATCACATTGATAGTCAAAAACCTATTCTAACATGCATCCAAAAATCCTAAACATGAATCCTACTCATTGTAAAAAAAAGTAAAATGAAAATAACGGCATAACCTACTCATACCACTATTTCCTAACTAGAAGAAAGAGTAAGAAAAATTACTCACAAAGCATGAAGAAAATAGAACATAAAACTTCATTACATCAAAGCAAATCCACTAGATAAGTGTTTACAAAAATCACAAGATAATAAAAAACACAATACTTAGCTTTTTTTCCCTTAAAAGAAAGATGAAGATCTCTCCAACAAAGTTTCCCGCTGATCCATGCAATGTTAGTACAATTCTTACAAATTTTCTCAAAATCCCCTCTTCAATCTCTCCAGAAAAGATAGAAATCTACATTCGTACTTTTATTCTAATATCTCAAAGCATTCCTAAGGATTCTTGGACTTTTCAGGGCCAAAAGATGTGGAAAACTAAGAAAAAATGCTAAGAGATGTGTCTCAAGCGTCCGAAATCTTCCTACAACTCTTCGAGGCCGTTCATAACCATCTGTAACCTTTTCTAGCACCTAGGCCCTTGAAAGTGATTCCATGGACAAAAATGGTGCCTATGTGCCAAGAGCTGGTGCCTAAGGAGCAGGTAAAAAAATATCCCTACTTAAAATGGCTCTGTTTTGCCCCATTTTGTCCCCAATTTGCTCCAAATTGCTCCAAGTGTCCTATTTGCTTCATTTTCACTTTTTTTTGCTCCAATTTGCTCTAGTTTGCTCCAAGTGTCCTATTTGTTGTATCTGCAAGAAAAACATGAAAATACCTTTCATTAAAACACAATATCACCATAGATGAGACTTCAATGTATATGAAAAGTAGTCATTTTTGTAGGTGTATCAAAATCTCCCAAATTTAAATATTACTTATCCTCAGGTAAAGATATAGCTTTCAACTTGTGGTTGTGGGTTGGATTAGGATGTCTTATATTTTTTACTCGGGAATGTGATAGTGAAACTTTATAAAAACTCTTAATGAATCATACTATAAATGGGGTATAAGAGTATCTTGTATTCAACTTAAGGTTTTCTGATTTTTCTATCTATTTCAATATTAATTGTAATTTGAAAAGCTTTAGGTTCTTAGCAAGTTTAAAAATAGAATTTGATAACACAATTACAAGAAAATTTTTTACTAATACAGTTATAAAACAAGCTTATGATTGTAAATAAGGCTTTTTCAATAGGAAGATTCAAAGGAAACTAATTTTTAATTAGGCTTTATTTTCCTCAAGCTTCTTCTCACATTTTCCCCCTTTTTTTCTTTTCTTTTTCTTTTTTTTCTTTTTTGTTTTAGCATCATTTTAATCCTTACCTCTTTTTTCTTTTCTATGAGGATTAATATATTTAGATAAGTCTTTAATGATTTTGAATTTCTCTATCCTCTTTCTAAATTTAAAAAATCATCACATTTCTTCACTTGATCATAATGTGTATTAGTTTGAAAAATATATTTCAATTGAGTCATAAATCTTTAAAAAGTGTATATCCATAAATCCTAATTTTTCAAAAATACAATTTTAACTAAGACTACTATATCATTCCTAAAATCAAAAGTATAGTATCTTAAGTTAACACCACATACCACAAATCATTTTAAAAGTGATATTAAAAGGGCACATCCAGTTTTTGATGCTGTCACTGGGAATTTAAATTTACATAAAACACGCAGAAGAACATCACACACCAAGGGTGCATCAATTCCACTACTATAATGAAAAGAACTAGAGAAATTTTATCAACGTATCTTAATCCATTATGATATTTGAAAAAGGAAAGGGAATTTCTATTTATGATGATAAAGAACTAATTATTATGCAATTTTTGAATATATTAAAAAAGACATCATTGATACCAAATAACTTGAGAATGTTCAATAAAAATCCTAATTAATATTATCATAAGCTTTTGATATATCTAATTTGATAATGAGAATGCACCCTTTAACCTTGTCTAAACCATGAACTTAAGGGAAAAACACTAAAACCAACCGAAAAAATCGACGACTTTTTACATGTCGAAAAAATTATTCTAATTATTGATGGTTTTATGACTATTTTTTATCTTGGTTATTTGCAATGATATGACTATAACATATTATTGTTTAGCAGTAGTATTTTATTTTTTGACTGTTTTTATTCATAATCAAGGGAATAACTCATCAGTTATATGAAAATATTAACCGACGACTATAACTTATTAGTTATCTTTGAACTTGTGATCTGAGAGGGTTTCAACCAATGTATTTTATTATTAAGAGATGGGAATGACCGTTAATAATTAATAACCGATGAAATAAAAGCCGTTTATAAGCCATCATAACTAATCCTACATTCAAACTAAAATCACCCCATCCCGGTCTTGCCTTAATCTCTCCTCACAACCTCTCGTCTTCTCTACCCGAAGCCCTCACCTCTCTCAAAAAACCTGGTGTATGCCTCTCTATTTTATCCAAGACCATTGCCTTCATCTCTAAAACCCTCGCGATACAGACATAAGAGGGCTATCTGCGAATGTAACAATGGGATCAAGACTTATAGTTGCCAAAAACCCCCATTTTTCTTCTCCTTCTGTTCCTTTGCTACCTGAAACGGTCGATGAAGTTAACCAGTTATCTTCATTTTAATTTTTATTTTCATTTACTTAAAAGAATGAGTTTAGTGTTTAACAACTAGAATGTTTGCCATATATTTTCTTATTTCGGTTGGATTAAATTTAAAGTTGCGAGTTTAGATCGAAGATTGCTAATCACTCAAAGATTGATTCAAATTTTGGCTTGGATTAAGGCCAGATCAAAATAAACAAGCCGAGTTGTGAGCCAAAATTTTAGACAAATTTTTTCGAGCCGACCCAACTCAATTATATGACTGTGAATTTAGCACGAAGATCATTAATTGATAAAAAATTGATTCAAAATTTTGCTCAAATTAGGATCAGATCAAAATAAACGTACTGAGCTATGAGCCAAAATTTTGGATCAAAATTTTTTGAGCCCTCAACTCAAAATCAGATCATTAACAACTATAATTACAAAAGGGATCCACTTTAAGAACATATATTTTTTATTTATTTGTGGATGCACTTACTAGAAACTTATAGAAGGATGCATCTTGGTGTATGCTTTTTTCCGGTGATATCCTTCTTGTGGATAAAACTAGACAAAGGGTTTAGTAAATACTTAAATTATGGAGACTGATATTGGAGTCAAATGTCCTTCATTTGAGTAGATATAGAACTAAATACTTGAAATGTGATCATAGTAGTAGTAGCTCTAGTGGCTGTGATGTAGCTATGGGGTGATCAAATCATTTAGAAGGTGTGAATATTCTAGATATCTCGATTCTCTTGTTCAAAGTGATGGTGATATTGATGGGGATGTGATTAACTAATACATTGCAAGTTGGTTAGTTCAAGTAGAAGAATGCATCCATCTTAACTTGTGATAGAAAATATTGCTACTTAAAAAAAAATTTTATAAGATGGTGGTAAGATCTGCAATGTTTTATGGCGCAGAATGTTGGCCTTTAGATTAAGGGTTGTTCAGTTGAAAGCAGGATTTAGTTTGAATGAATTTCAATAAATTCTAAAAATCTAGAATCAAAATTAGGAATATGATTCAGTTTGAAAAATGATAATCGCTAAGATATTGATTCTAAGTTTGACTCGCACATTAAACTCAAGTTGAAATAAACATGCTGAGGTACATGCCAAAATTTTGGATCAGATTTATTTGGATACTACATATCAAATTTGTTTGGAACCTACATGACCCCAGCTCAAAGTCAGATCCTTTAACATCTTAGTATGTCAGTTTTGTCAAAGATCATTAAACCACTGAGCATTGACTCGTAATTAATTAAGACGACTTTCCTCTAATAGTGTATGCACCGTAGCTACACTAGCCCGCTTACAAATATATTTGTTTCATATTTTGTCTCAAGGTGAAAAGCCAAATGTAACCCCATACAGATCACTGGCTTTACACTTATAGATAAAATGTGAACGAACTATACTCTTGAATGAGTTAGATAAAATATTGATCAAACTTTGCCGATTATTGTTCTTTGACAGCCTTAACAGCCTTACTAGGCTGTTAATATTCTAATTTTGAGCTTAATTATTGTCGGATCTAAATAAATTTGAGTTAAAATTAAAATCAGTCAATTTTTAAGTGGTAATTGTTGTTTTGTCTTAATAAAAAGTACTTTCGACGACCTATTTAGACTTCATGACGTCCTTTCCTAATATTTCCTACAATTGTAGCTACTCCAACCCTATCACGAACATATTTGTTTCCAATTATAAAGCCAATCATAGAACTAAATATTGTTGTCGCCGCTGCCCCTTATGCGAGTGATTAAACACATGAAAAGTATGTTCTTAGAAGAAAATATTTCATAAGATATAAGAGTTTTCACTGCATCCTTCAGTGTAAAGTCTAATTTCAATAGCCAGAATGAAAATTTACTTTGAAATCTAATTTATCAGTTCCAAGATAAAAATTCATATCAAAATCTAATTCTCATTGCCACAGTGTTCATTTTAGCAATGCAAATTAGATTTCAAAGTGAATTTTCATTTTGAAACTGAAAACTTAAATTTTAATGAGAGCTATCATTCCGACCATGAAAATTAGAATTCATACTTAAGGATGCATTGAAAACTCTTACTTCTCATAAAATATATCCTTTTAAGAACATATTTATTGGTGCATAGTCAATTGTGCATAGGGTTTGCAAAGAAGAGTATTTTTAGTGCTATGACTGACTTTTCATTTAGAAAATCAAATGCAAAGGTAATAAAATCGTGGAAGTTTGGTATAGCTATGGTGATAGAAAATAGTAGATCTGAAAAATTAGATCTACTACAAGTCAGATAGTTTGACATTTTATTAATCTATCTCTATGTNAGAAAATCAAATGCAAAGGTAATAAAATCGTGGAAGTTTGGTATAGCTATGGTGATAGAAAATAGTAGATCTACTACAAGTCATATAGTTTGACATTTTATTAATCTATCTCTATGGAAGATCATTATACGTCGAATATTGATTCTCAATCCATTATGACAAATCCTTCTAATATTGTATGTCACTGTAGCCACACCAGCATTCACACATATATATTTCTATCATATTTTGTCTCTGAGTGAAGAGTTAATCATAAACCTAAGCATTCTCATCCCCACAACTTTTAATTAGACTCTTAAAATATCATGTGAAAGGGGTCTACTAAGAGTTGTTTAGATGAGAATACTTAGGTGGATAAGTGGCATTACACTTTTAGAGAAAATGTGAAAAAATATATTTGTGAAATGGTTGTTGTAGCTACAATGATAGCCAAAATTAGAGGGAAATATAGATAAATTTTTGTTAATAATCTGTCTTCAGCAGGCCTAACAGTCTCAGGCTATTAACGTTCTAGCTTCATAACCATCTAAAATGTTCACTTCTTTTAAAATATGTCGATTCTTTTAAATTTTGATATCTTTTATTACCAATCGATCAGTAGATCTACTAAAACAATTAAATACAATGCAATTATTTGAATTCATTTTATAATATATTTATTATCCTCTTGTTTGAAGGCAAACATGACTATTCGTACATCAAGATCATGGATGTCAAATAGAATTTATCCAGATATAAAAAATATCACATAAAAGTTCTTGAACGATATCAAGGAATTTTGGGCAACTGCTTCTCAACCTTTAGTTTACCTATATGAAAGTAGGTTTTAATGTCCATGTTTGAAAGATAGAAATCAAGCAAACATAACACTTGTTGAAGTAAAACATGATCTATACACTTGGGGATTTGATCTAGATTATTGGATTTGGACTTCACACAGGGAAGTTGATCGTACAACATTCAACTCCACTCCTTTGATGAGTTATAATCCTTCACTTGGATTTGACTAAAAAAGATTTGAAGAAATGATCTTTATTGGAACAATACATTATTATGTGAGGCAAGTACAACAAGAAGAGGCATCAAATCCTGAGGCTCATATATTTTATGATTTATTAAATGCNACATTCAACTCCACTCCTTTGATGAGTTATAATCCTTCACTTGGATTTGACTAAAAAAGATTTGAAGAAATGTTCTTTATTGGAACAATACATTATTATGTGAGGCAAGTGCAACAAGAAGAGGCATTAAATCCTGAGGCTCATATATTTTATGATTTATTAAATGTTGCTCAAATGCCACTATGGGATAGTTGCACGTCTCATTCTGAGTTATCTGTAGCTCTAAGAATGTTGATAATCAAAACAGAGTACAACAAGCCCCGAGAGTACTTGAATCGGTCTACAGGTTTACTCATTAAGGCTAATCCTTTTGAAAATTTAGTCCATGAAGATTTATATATAATGAAAATGTTGGTCTATAAGTTAGGGCTGAAAGCAAAGAAGATTGATTATTCTGTAAATGGTTGTATGCTATTTCACAAGAGTAGCATAATGAAGACTCAATGCAGATTTTGTAGTTCTCCTAGATTCAAACCTAAGATTAGAAAAATTAAGAAGAAAAAGAAAGTATCATTCAAGTGTCTTTTTTATCTACCACTTATTCCACATCTATAGAGGCTATACAGTTCTATGCGTATCGGTCCACATATGACGTGACATCAGAGTAGATAAACAGAAAACAACTCAAGGATTTATCCAACAGATGGGGAGGCATGAAAATCTTTTGATCGCTCATTTCTTGAGTTTGGTGAAGAGGCACATAATGTATACTAGTTCTATGCATTGACACAGCTTCACACCGTGGTAAGACAACATCACCCCACTCTTGTTGGTCGGTTATTGTTACACAATACAATATACCACCTGAAATGTGCANAGAAAAAGAAAGTATCATTCAAGTGTCTTTTTTATCTACCACTTATTCCACATCTATAGAGGCTATACAGTTGGTCGGTTATTGTTACACAATACAATATACCATCTGAAATGTGCTTGAAAATCCCTTTCTTCTTTTTGACACTGATTATACCTAGTCTCAGTAGCCCTAAAGGAAGGATTAATGTATATTTGCAACTGTCAATAGATGAGATACAAATTCTTTGGGAAACATGTGTCATGACATACAACGTCTCGAGGAAACAACAATTTCCTGATGAAGGCAACATCAATGTGGAAAATAAGTGATTTTCCAGCATATAGAATGTTATCCGGGTGGAGCAACATGAGAAAGTTAGCTTGCCCATATTGCATGAATTAATCTAAGGCATTTATGCTTCA
>JXCR01128620.1:0-16332 GCA_002079205.1 Phalaenopsis hybrid cultivar | reverse complement strand
TGACCCTCCTGAGCCAAGAAGTGATTGAACCATAGCCAACCACCACCTCAGCTACTGAAAATAGCCAACCCAAGGGAGGCCCAAATTGCCAAAACTCAAAATTAAACCTCATTGACTTGTCTCAGTCCAATTGGATGCTTATGACTTTCTTCCCTCCACCTCAGCATGCTTTAGCATCCAACAACTAGCCTTGAGCTACACTAGACAACCATGGCTTTAAATTGACCTCTCCACGGCCAAAAGGGAGAGAGCTTGAAACCTTGGGAAAACTTTGCCAAAATCTCGTCAGAGCTTTTTTAAACCTGCCAAAATCTCGTCAGAGCTTGTTTAAACCTTCCTAAGCGTAATCCCTCTGCTCTCAACCACCCATAGCACGCTACAGAGCCAATTTATTCACTAAAATTTTTCTCCAAAACCAGGACAAATTTCTCCATAGCTTCTTAGTGAACCAAACTGCAATAAACTATGCACACACCATCCTCTAAGGGAGAGAAACTGATTCCCCACAAAAGCCCCAATCACAGAGAGCCTCCAACACAGCTCTAGACCAACACCTTACTTGATCGAAATCATATCTAGATAATTCACTAGGGCCTAAGACATCATTTGGGGTTTGTTGGACCCAGTCAAAGCTGCCACAAATATCTGATTGAGGCCTTCCATCTCAAACAAAGGTATTGAACTTCATCCCTAAATTGAGCTTTATTTGATTCTCCATACGTATTTACTATATTTCATACCGTATAAATAGTATAGATATGCTCGTCCTGAGTAGATGAAGGTATCACAACAAACCTCATACAATTTGGTTGAGTCTAGACGAAGATCTTAAGGTTTTAGTGTGAATAGTTCTCAGGTTAGCTCATTTGGGGATGATAAATGGAAGATGTTCGATCGCACGTTTATTCCATGGACGATTGAGATCGCGTTGGACGAACGGATGAAACGAAAAGGCGGGCCGCATGGAAGCAGAGGTAGCTGGCGACATCAAATGGTGGAGCGCCACGTGGTGCTTCGGAAACACCAAGTTTGAGATGGCGCCACGGTGGATAAATAGAAAAATAGCCCTTTTTCTAATTTAAATAAATTCGAGATCTTTGAAAAACCATAACTTTGCATGGAAAAATCATAAAATTAAAATAAAAATACCCTCTTGCTTAGTGAATAGAGGAGAATAATGTTAACTAAAAATAAAAATTATTTGATGTCTCTTTGATTTTTAATGAATTAAATACGCTCTAGAGTATTTTAATTCATTATGATCAAACATTGTTCACCATTGCTTGAAATTTTGAGGATTTGTTCCTCATGACAGAGGCTATTTCTGTTGATTTTTCCAATTTCAGATGACATCTCTATTCTTCTAACCTTAATTTTCAAGCTAAGATGACAACTTTAGCTAATTTTAATTATATAAATCAAAATATCACTTGGAAAATTATGAGAATAATTTTAGTGGGTTTTTATGGTCATAGAAGCTTAGGAACAATATCACAATGACTTGAATAATTTTTTAAATTTCTATATTTGCTTAAGTGTATATATCTTATTTTAATTTATGTAAATTAAATATTAATTAAAAATTAATAAAATTAGTTCCACACTGTGTATAAAAATCATATTTACCCACTATAAAAATTTAAAAATTATTTGACTAAGTATGAGCACTAAAGTTGATTTTCTAAGAAACCTTGTATTTTTGTATAATAATAATTATATTAAATTAAATATATCTAGGAAAATTATGAACAGTGTTTTTCTTAGTTCCTTATGATCAGGAGTACTTAGGAAAAATAAAAGTTATTTTTGATAAAATACTTGATTTTTTAGCTATATTTCAAATTAAAAATAATTAAAAATAGTTAAAAATTTCAAAAGTACAAAAAATATTTTAAAATATGCCTAATTGTTTCTTGATGACTTAAAATTCATTAGGATATTTTTCCTGATTTTTCTAAGTTAAAAATAAATTTTTAAAAGCTTATAAATGATTTTTCCTTATTTTCTCATAAAAATATTTATAATAAATAAATAAATAAATCATAAAAATACAAAATTTGTTTCTCTGAGTTCCCTAAATTTTGAGAGGTTTAATAAAAATATAAAGATAATTTTGGTAATTAAAACATTATTTTACATTTAATTAAATTATTAAAAATTGATTCCTAATTAATAATAATGGTAGGAATTTAATTAAAAAAAATCATGAAATTTTGTCTAAGTGTTTCTCTGACCTAAGGGGACCTTCAGTAATTTTCTCATGAATAAAAACTTTATTTTGGATAGTTAAGTAAAATCAACTTTGAGAATACTACTTTCTAAATTTAAATAATTATTTAAATTAAACTAAATTTTGAAAACTCACATTTTCTCCTGTGATATGCTAATTGACACATTGATAGGATGCTCTAAAAATTCTCAAAGTCATTTGAATTTTGATTAATGAGTTAGGAAGTGAAGTNTAAATTTAAATAATTATTTAAATTAAACTAAATTTTGAAAACTCACATTTTCTCCTCTGATGTTTTAATTGACACATTGATAGGACGCTCTAAAAATTCTCAAAGTCATTTGAATTTTGATTAATGAGTTAGGAAGTGAAGAGCCCCAAAGGCAGAAGGGTAACTTTAGATTTTGGTGCCTTAATCAAAATTTAGGATTAATTAAAGGGAAGAAGGGCAATTATGATCATAATGAACATTTTTGGATGATTGAAATTGATGGGTAAGAGGTAGGAGCTCACTTGCCACCTTTTCCATAATGAGAACAAAATTGTAATTTCCTTAATTATCTTGACTTGGAAGTCAATCAAAATTAAACGATTCTTAAGTGATGAGTTTGAGTTAGAAAGATAAGATTTCATTGATTTTATGCCCATGATTGATGTCAATGTTATCTTTCAACAAGAATGCATGTCATTTAAATAAAAATTTTGTTAATTACCATTTCACCTACNAGGGTAACTTTAGATTTTGGTGCCTTAATCAAAATTTAGGATTAATTAAAGGGAAGAAGGGCAATTATGATCTTAATGAACATTTTTGGATGATTTAAATTGATGGGTAAGAGGTAGGAACTCACTTGCCACCTTTTCCATAATGAGAACAAAATTGTAATTTCCTTAATTATCTTGACTTGGAAGTCAATCAAAATTAAACGATTCTTAAGTGATGAGTTTGAGTTAGAAAGATAAGATTTCATTGATTTTAAGCCCATGATTGATGACAATGTTATCTTTCAATAAGAATGCATGTCATTTAAATAAAAATTTTGTTAATTACCATTTCACTTATTGAGATTGTTTAGGGCTTGGTAGTGACCTAGGCTTGACATTTAAACTCATTTGATTGGATTTAGAAGATAACATGATTGATGATTAACACCTCATTACACTACAAGCCCGATTTTAACTTTGGGAATCAAAACCTTTACTTACCTAAATTTGCCTTAGGGGCACCCATCCACATAACTCTTAAATGAAATATCAATTGATTAATGAAGTGTCCTAGCCTTGGGATAAATAGAACATCAAATTTCCTTGAGCAATGGGATAACCTTAGCTTAACCTTGGATAACTAAAGGAACAATATGATAAGTTCAAAATAAACTCAAAATATTTTAAGAAATCTTCAAAGTGGTTCAGGATCATTCCCCGAGCACTTTGAAATATCTTGAATATTTTGAAGGGCAAATTGAACTTCTTATATTTTGTTCTAAAATTATCCACTAAGATCTTCCGAGACTCAATAAAGTCATAACTTAGGGTTTGGTAGTTATACCTTCATCTATTCCTACAATTTGAATTCCTTAAAAAATTATATACGTATTGACAAAGCTAACCTTTCAAGTGGAGGAGCGAGAGGAATCGACAAGTACGCTTTTAAGTTATTGCATTTACTTTTTCGTACCTCTTGTTTCTTGCTTGTATGCTTAAAGTCACCCTGCATGTCAACACTGAAACCAAAACTAAAAAAAATAAATAAGATAAAATTTATCGCCACAACAGCCAAAATATAAAACAACTCAAAATTTAATCACAAAAAACAACAAAACAAAAATTGCAACTAAATTAAGACGTCTCTATCGAATGATTGGGAATCTCTCAGAGGAGGTAACCNTTAACTTTGGGAATCAAAACCTTTACTTACCTAAATTTGCCTTAGGGGCACCCATCCACATAACTCTTAAATAAAATATCAATTGATTAATGAAGTGTCCTAGCCTTGGGATAAATAGAACATCAAGTTTCCTTGAGCAATGGGATAACCTTAGCTTAACCTTGGATAACTAAAGGAACAATATGATAAGTTCAAAATAAACTCAAAATATTTTAAGAAATCTTCAAAGTGGTTCAGGATCATTCCCCGAGCCCTTTGAAATATCTTGAATATTTTGAAGGGCAAATTGAACTTGTTATATTTTGTTCTAAAATTATCCACTAAGATCTTCCGAGACTCAATAAAGTCATAACTTAGGGTTTGGTAGTTATACCTTCATCTATTCCTACAATTTGAATTCCTTAAAAAATTATATACGTATTGACAAAGCTAACCTTTCAGGTGGAGGAGCAAGAGGAATTGGCAAGTACGCTTTTAAGTTATTGCATTTACTTTTTTGTACCTCTTGTTTCTTGCTTGTATGCTTAAAGTCACCCTGCATGTCAACACTGAAACCAAAACTAAAAAAAATTAAATAGGATAAAATTCATCGCAACAACAGCTAAAATATAAAACAACTCAAAATTTAATCATAAACAAAACAACAAAACAAAAATTGCAACTAAATTAAGACGTCTCTATCAAATGATTGGGAATCCCTTAGAGGAGGTAACATACAGTTGCTAATGAGATTTCCCATGGTCTAAATAAAAGTATAGAACTCATTAAGTTGAGTTTAGTAAATTCATTTGGACTAAGTAAATCCGAAAGAAAATAGTGGTGCCGGAACAAGGAAACCGTAGGATCCTAACCTGTGTCGCTCTAATCAACTTTAATATTCCCCATAACATTTAAATAACCATAACCTTAGGAAACACTTGATTTGACATCATGACTTGACACATTAGAAAACTTAAAATCTCCACTACGAGGAGCTTGGAGGTAGCACTGTGGGCAGCACGACCATCTTTAACAGCAAAACATGCTACACCAGCTAAATCATTCCTTATAATTAAACAATTGAGTCATAGGATTTTGAGGTTGTTCACCTAATGCGACATAAATTCTCAACTTATCTTTAGGCCTTTGTATGGATATACTATACAATATAAGCCCTAACTTGCATTAGGATCCGAGGTTGTTGTTCATCACGACCTACATCCTCACATTTTCCAGGCTATTCTTGTGCTCTTTTCACACGGATGTAAGCCATATTTAAAAAAAATTGGCAAGATGAAGTATTTAAATATTTCTCCTCTAAAATTAAGACAAATATATGAGGATTCGAAGGTGTGTTCTCATATGCTAGGTAAAACATAGGGTGACCCTTGGTGGCAAGGGCTTGATCTATCACACACTCAAACAAATCACAACTCCCCACTTGTCCTAGAACCCCAAAATCACACACGTTAAACCTAATTTCCTTTACTCTTTTTGAAATTTTCATGGATGGTCCCAAGCCCTTAGCCCTTGGTTATGTTGGCTAAGACCAACATGTAGAGGGTCCAAGGCGAGCTTCCCCATAAGTCATTTTAGCCTTAGGGGAGAGTTTGCATGATTTGAATCAACACCATATCCAACCAATTCTCTAATTTCCCAAATCCACAATAAATTTGCCAATTTAACAAATTACCTCAAAAATCTAAAAATTTGACAAAACCCTAATCTCACCCAATTTACCCCAAAAAAAATTTAAACCTTTTCACATTGCCTAATTTCCTCAAATTTATCAAAATTAGCCAAAATGCCCAATTTTAACTAAAATACCAATTTTACCCATAAATTGCCAAAACTACCAAAACACTCCTCATGTCCCAAAAATGCCCAAAACCTCCAAAATCATTCAAAACCTCCCTTAAGCCAATCCTAATCACTCAATGGGCCCAATTGCTCCTAAATCCACCAAAATTGACCAAAATTCAAAATTTTCCCTAAATTCCTAAAATCTCCAATTCACGCCTAATTCCCACAAAATTGATTTCTAACTTTCCCAATTCCAACCCCACATCAAATTTCATCATGCCTTAGCCTAGTTGAAACACAAATCCATCCCAATTAAACCCAGTTCCAAACCCTAATTTCAACCCCAAACCCATTAACCCCAAATTGATCCAAAATCTTAAATTCACCAAATTGAGTTTCATAACCAATTAAATTTTCCCAATTTCAAATCTTAAATTTCTCATGAAAATTTACTAAACTAAGCCGAGCCTTCACATGAACCTAATCTAAACCCAAACCTAACTTAAATCCTAGCCCAAATCAAATGCCCCAAACTTGGCCAAACTTCAAATCCCATTAAATTGAACCAAATGACCAATTCAATCTCACCAAATTTACTTCCTTAACTCGTCATGATATCCCCCTAGACAAATTGGACCCATAAATTAATTTATAAACCTAGCCCAAGTCCAATTTATAGCCCAAAACCTAATTTTGAGCTTAAAATCCAAATTAACATAAATCTTTGAGATTAACCAAGCCTGATCTTGTTCTGCCTTGATTATCCTCTTAGGCTGCTATTCAAATCACTGAAGCACTCAATTAGAGCCATGGACCAAGGGTCCCATAAATCATGCAAACTTATCTTATAGTTTTGTTAATCCCACCAACCCATGCAGCTATGCCACCTAGCCTCAAGCTTATCACAATTAAAACTTCATTGACCTTGCTTAACCTTACTAGCCACCTCCCCTAGCTTGGCCAACCAGCTAATCACTGGAAAACTNGAAAGAAACTATTACATCATGCCTAATTAACTGTATGGATGTGTTCACATAAGCACGACGAAGCTTTAAGGATAAAAATCATGAAATTTGGTAAAAAATCTAGGGAGATCTTATGGTTTAAACATGGAGGGCTCTCAATTAATATTTTCATGGGGACGATGAACCGATGTGGTCCATTTTCGTATAACGGAAATGGACGACAGAGATTGGATCGAACCAACTGATAGCCCATACGAAGGACTTTAAACCACGAGACACCTCAGCTCCTACGTGTAAAGTTTTGCCAATCAAAATGCATCGTGCAGCCCTTCAGGAAATCGTACGATGATGGGGCGCCTTACTGGATTAATTAAAAAATAGGAATTTTTTTATAAATCCAAAAAATCCCTAAAACCTTCGAAAAATCATAACTTTGCAAAGAAAAATAAAAAAATTATAACAAAAATATTGTTGAACTCAGTAAATAAAGGAGAACAAAATGAAAATAAAATTAAAATGAAATATATTATATTTATTTTTAATTAATTAATTACACTTTAGATTATTTTAATTATTAAAAAATAAATATAATTCCAAAAATTTAGAAATTCATAGGGGTCATTCCTTCCATCCTTGGAAATATTCCTTGATTTTCCAAGGTAAGGAAAAATCCCCAAAAACAAATTGACCAATTTTCACCAAATTTTGTAATTATTTTTTAGAATAATTATAAAAATTCAAAAAATTGGAAATTAAAGTTGGAATTAGCTAGGGAATTCAGGAAAATAAATTTAAACCCCAACAATTCCTACCTTGTTAAAATTTAAAAATGGAATTTTGAAAGCTAAATGGTAAAATTTTAAAACTTTGAAATTTTGCATTTTTGCCCAAATTGTTTCCAAAGTTAGTTTAAAACACTAAGCCAATCTTTGGCCTTGGTTTAGAGGATCAACAACATGGCCAACCTTTTTTACCGTGATATTACCCCTAATTTTGCTTAGGCTTAAGTTCTGATCAAATCTAAAACTAACCCTAAGATGTAAAGCCCAACCACCTTGGACTTCCCCTAACGAAAACCTAAGGTTTAGCCCAACATAAAAGATAAGGNGTTTAGAGGATCAACAACATGGCCAACCTTTTTTACCGTGATATTACCCCTAATTTTGCTTAGGCTTAAGTTTTGATCAAATCTAAAACTAACCCTAAGATGTAAAGCCCAACCACCTTGGACTTCACCTAACGAAAACCTAAGGTTTAGCCCAACATAAAAGATAAGANTCCTCTAGTCACTCTTCAACAATACTGAGTAAGATAAGTAAGTTTATTGTAGCTTTCATTGAATTTTTTTTTAAGTTTATTGTAGTTATGTATTTTCAACATTAGTAGTTGTATCTTGCACTTTATAGTTTCATGTATCTGTTTATTGCATACTTATGTTTTTTATGTTTATTATGCACTATTCTATTTTCAGTTTATTACATTGTTTGTGTTATGTGCACTAATTAATAAAGTTTATTGTCTTTGTTACAAATGTCAACTGGAGGCAGGGACGATCTCCCTCCCCACTCAAGGAGGCATGGAGCATAACACTATATGACTAAGAAGAACATCAGAAGAGGCCACTCAACTTTGACACTCACTCCCACCCCCACTCCCACACCCTTCCCTCCCTCACCTAAACCAACAACGCAACCACCACTCTCCATGCCCCCATACTCACCCCCTCCATCATCATGACCCTCACCTTTGCAACCGCCTATGCACCCTCCCTTGCCACCATCACCTTCCTCGCCCAAAAACTCACCCCGCCCCTGCCTTCACCAACACTCCCACACTGACCCCCACTGTTACACTTTCCACACCTCGAGCCCCGCCCCTACCTCTACCCAGATTGCAATGAGGTTGAGTGCATTAAAGTCCCACACAACCACTATCCGGTAGGAGTCAAGAGACGATTATAACATCGAGTCTATTAGTAACACATAAGTTTTTTTTAAGATATTGTCAGTAATATATTATCTATTTTCAATTGAATATAAAACTAACAAAATTTTGTTTTAAGGTTCTACCCCTCGACCCAGACTATTCATGTCATTTGGGAAATCATTCGGAGCAAGTATGGCTTAGCATACTTGTGGAAAGAGATCCTAATGACCCTTTGAGATCTTTGATTTCAAGAGTTTGCAGTAAGAATCATTCACTAACAACTTAAATTATTTTGATTTATTTATGAATCAAACATATGTCCTTTAATATTTGTAGAAACAAATCTCTTGGCGCCCTGAGCACAAGGCACACATTCGGTGCAACTTCAAGTGTGAGATCATTGATCACTTCTGGAACATGTTTTGAGATATCCAAAAATCCAGACACCATCCTTTGTAGCCT
Organism: Phalaenopsis hybrid cultivar; assembly: GCA_002079205.1. Classification (NCBI taxonomy): domain Eukaryota; kingdom Viridiplantae; phylum Streptophyta; class Magnoliopsida; order Asparagales; family Orchidaceae; genus Phalaenopsis; species Phalaenopsis hybrid cultivar. Next base: position 7,079 of record JXCR01128620.1, on the reverse strand, counting down.
AGAGAGGATGTTTTTGCCATGCTTCTTAGGACTTGAGATTCTCCGAACTACCAGAAGAAGAGGGAGCAGGANCACATTCGGTGCAACTTCAAGTGTGAGATCATTGATCACTTCTGGAACATGTTTTGAGATATCCAAAAATCCCGACACCATCCTTTGTAGCCTAGAGAGGATGTTTTTGCCATGCTTCTTAGGGCTTGAGATTCTCCGAACTACCAGAAGAAGAGGGAGCAGGCAAAGAAGAACAAATGGTTGGACTGTAAAGGCATGTGGCTCTCCAAGCACATTGATGGGATGCTCCGACATAAGGAATATAAGCAGAGGCTGTTAAGATTTCATTTATTCTATAAGATTTTATCCAATTAAAAGATGTATTCTAACTATTTCTTTTTATGGACAGACTATGGATATTGGATNAAGAAGAACAAATGGTTGGACTGTAAAGGCATGTGGCTCTCCAAGCACATTGATGGGATGCTCCGACATAAGAAATATAAGCAGAGGCTGTTAAGATTTCATTTATTCTATAAGATTTTATCCAATTTAAAGATGTATTCTAACTATTTCTTTTTATGGACAGACTATGGATATTGGACGAGAGCCCTCTGTCATTGATGTCCATGAGCTCACACATAGGAGGCAATCCAATGAATCCTGGATCAATGATAGATTTCGTGCAACTTAGCAAATTGATTAGCTAAATTAGTTTGATGTTAATATATGTTAGCTCCTATTGAATGTACTGCTTTTGTTTGCAAAAGAGATTATAGTAACTGAAGGAGAGCCAATCCCAAGTGTAGGGAGGTATTACGATCTTTGAGGGTGATCCTTCCAAGTATGACTTGCGGAGGGACGCTGCTGGAGGTAACAAAAAAAGTTGAGTCTATGGGCTCAGGTCTCAAGGTTTGCCTACAATGCCAACCCATCCACCGGTGCATCTACAACTTTTACTTGTACCACACAGAATGAGAATATCTCCAGGCATATTGACCTCCTAATCCACCCTGTCTCTTTTTCAATGAGAACAAAGCCTACCCTAGCCAACTTCTTCTCCATACTTAGCTTCATGCACACCATGGGGAATGGAAGGCTTGGTTATTCAACACCAAATTCTATCCCTTAAGCTCATCAAAACTTCCCTAATCCACCACTTTTCCTCTCCAATCATCCATGGACCTCATAGAAGCCTCCAATGGCTATTTAAGGCCCTTATCCGAAACCTCAAGGAAATGAAGAACCTCAGATATAATCTCTAAACTATATCACACTCAAAAGACAAACTACTCTCTATCCTCTAAGAAGTTGATTCCCCATAGTTTCAACCTCCTAAACCCACTTGGAAACCCTAATTCTCCACTCCAAAACAAGGAAAAAAAATTGGGTTGACACAAGCCTTATAAAAAATCCAACCCAAGCATTCCTAAAGCGTCTTAAGACCCCTACAACACCTTCTCAACTGAAAACAAGCCACCATGAGGTCTCTAACCTAGTCCAAGTTGAAACTGAGTCACCAGTTCACCGAGGACATACAAAGGCACAATTTCATCTCAAATTGAACCAAGGACAAGCTTTACAAGAACAAGGCAAATGTTTCCATCAAACTCAATCAAAGCTACACCTATTGAGACAAGTTATGTACCACAAACCCCAAAACTAGGCTCAGGTTTGGAACTTTATGAAAGAAACTATTACATCATGCCTAATTAACTGTATGGATGTGTTCACATAAGCACGACGAAGCTTTAAGGATAAAAATCATGAAATTTGGTAAAAAATCTAGGGAGATCTTATGGTTTAAACATGGAGGGCTCTCAATTAATATTTTCATGGGGACGATGAACCGATGTGGTCCATTTTCGTATAACGGAAATGGACGACAGAGATTGGATCGAACCAACTGATAGCCCATACGAAGGACTTTAAACCACGAGACACCTCAGCTCCTACGTGTAAAGTTTTGCCAATCAAAATGCATCGTGCAGCCCTTCAGGAAATCGTACGATGATGGGGCGCCTTACTGGAATAACTAAAAAATAGAATTTTTTTTATAAATCCAAAAAATCCCTAAAACCTTCGAAAAATCATAACTTTGCAAAGAAAAATAAAAAAATTATAACAAAAATATTGTTGAACTCAGTAAATAAAGGAGAACAAAATGAAAATAAAATTAAAATGAAATATATTATATTTATTTTTAATTAATTAATTACACTTTAGATTATTTTAATTATTAAAAAATAAATATAATTCCAAAAATTTAGAAATTCATAGGGGTCATTCCTTCCATCCTTGGAAATATTCCTTGATTTTCCAAGGTAAGGAAAAATCCCCAAAAACAAATTGACCAATTTTCACCAAATTTTGTAATTATTTTTTAGAATAATTATAAAAATTCAAAAAATTGGAAATTAAAGTTGGAATTAGCTAGGGAATTCAGGAAAATAAATTTAAACCCCAACAATTCCTACCTTGTTAAAATTTAAAAATGGAATTTTGAAAGCTAAATGGTAAAATTTTAAAACTTTGAAATTTTGCATTTTTGCCCAAATTGTTTCCAAAGTTAGTTTAAAACACTAAGCCAATCTTTGGCCTTGGTTTAGAGGATCAACAACATGGCCAACCTTTTTTACCGTGATATTACCCCTAATTTTGCTTAGGCTTAAGTTCTGATCAAATCTAAAACTAACCCTAAGATGTAAAGCCCAACCACCTTGGACTTCCCCTAACGAAAACCTAAGGTTTAGCCCAACATAAAAGATAAGGGTTGGAATCCAATCAACTGGATTTGACCTAATCTTTAATGGTGAGTGAGTCCAATCATCCTAAACCTAACCAAACCCTTTTAGGGTGGGTCTAACCAATATAGACCTAACAGATCCTAACTATTTTATTTAACCAACTTAAATCCAATTCAAATTCTAGCTTTAGGTTCAACCAAACCTGAATCCAATCTTGTTTTTTGGTCCTAAGCACATTGGAACCAACAAGATCCTATGTTGAATCTAAACATCTTAGACTCAATCCTAAACCATTAAGCCTTACTTAAATTAGGCTTACACACATTTTAAACTCTAATTAGGTCTAAAAATTATTAGACCTAATTAAACCCTTAAGCCATATCCAAATTAGACCTAATTAGGTCTAAGCCCTCATAGACCTAATTAAGGCTTAAACACATCTTAAACCTTATTTAAGTCTGTAACCCTTACCATTTTTTTGAGTTTTTCATTTAACCACATTGTTGGCTAACTTTCTTATCTGGCCAATTAGATTGCTAAGACTTGTAATGAAGCATGAATTATACCATTTGCATAGTGGAATGATAAGTTAACCACAAAAACATGGTAGAATAATAAAATTCTAGTTAGGAATTTGCACCCTTGATAGAGGATTCGAAGAGCCTTGGGAAACACCATAAGGTTAATTGAAAGAAAACTTTATGGGTTTCTGATTCATCTTCTGACCAAAGCATAAGATTAAGAAGAAAACATTATCCTTGGTTGACAACTTTAACGTATGGGAACACTTAGGAAAACCTTAAAATCATACTACGCTTGAGTCACAAATGTATGGCCTCATCCTCTTGAAGAACAGGAGTTTTGTGTCCTGTTTTCAAAAATCTTGTTGTGCTTTCTGTTTGCTATTTAGAGTTTAGGATTTGGCTTATAAAAGTTGTGATCACACCGAGCTGGGTATTTGAAGTAAGTAAACTATAGATTTTTCTGTCTTTCTTCATAGGATCGGTACGTGGACTCCTAAACCAAATATTGATTGACACATATACTTGCATGCTTGGCACTCGCCTCAACAAATTTTGGCCATCAGGGGTCCGACTGGAGTCTCTTCCTTGTTGGATAGGTCAGGGCCATTGGTTCAGGTGGCCAACATCCAATCAACTTTGTCCTGGGTCAATCATGCCCTTTAGTGCTACGTTGAGAGATTTTATAGTCCATGTTGAATTTATCTTCCTATTATTTAGTGAGTTGTAACACATTTCTGTTGTACAAATTCCCTTTTATAAAATATCAACATATGTTGAGTTCAAAATCTTTCAAATAAATTCAGATCCATTGAATAGCTATTATGCGGTTGGAATAGAAAATCAGATTTCGTTTTCTTACAATTTCTTCTTAGAGCCACGTTTCATTAAAACTTGGCCTCCATTGACACCTTCGAAAAACTTCATCACACAAGCCATGCATTCCAGCTATCTAATCTTTAATATTTGCATTTAACAAAATTATCAACAAAATTTTAAAAACAAAAATATCAAACCAAACGACCAAGCTGGCACCGTCGTTTATGACACGTTCAAAACCTGACAACTACCTCATCATCAATGGAGAAGAAATGTTTCATTAAACCTCTATTTTATTTAAAATAAGACCCTTTAAATTTAATTTAAACAACGAAATATAAGAAATAATGCCTTCAGAACTATTCAAAACCACTTTATTGATAAATTTAATTTGAATTTTACATCTAACTCTTAAATATTAGATGCAAATTATTATTATTAGTTGCCCTTTTTATAAGTAAAATATTCTTGAATAACTTTATAATACCAAAATGATATAGATATAAATTCACACGAACTGTGTGGCATGCATGTAAATTTCCCAGAGTGCATTATAAAAACTAGGACAGCTTCTCAAAACTCACAGAAAAAAAAAAAAACCATGACTGCTTCGTCACACTATTACTATAACTAAAGTTGATCAATTCAACAATAAAGTAAGACCGCATGAATTTGAAATAGCTCGGGAGATTCTAAAACTTTTTAGGGTAACTCCCAGAATACTTTTACAAAATTTTGGACAATTTAGAGGACATTTGGGCTTACATAAATTTGTTAAAGAAGATCATCCTAAAAGCCTTAGGGACCCACCAAGATATGATTCGAGACCCTTTTAACTTAAATATTTAATGAAAACCTCGTCACTACTTATCCTACAATAAAACCTAATGCTCAAGGGTACAAGTCTTGGATATGGTATTCATTCACCTGTGGACACTTGGGAATAATTTAATGCCACATATGAATCATCGGACTTGTGTAAGTTAGAGATTTGGGTGGCGAGGGCCAAGACGATAATGCTTATGTGTACTAAGAGTGGGATATTTTAATAGTATCTCCTACCTCAACAATCTTTAAGGAGGGGATAGAATCGATGATACTATTCTCCAACTTTTGGTAAGAAGTTACCGCTGACATTCTTAGATTGCCGATACACCTAAGAAAGATTTAATTTTTCATATACTTTTTAATGCATATATTTGGTGATTTTCAATGATATTGCACTTTAAAGGAAAGTATTTTGCATATTTTTGGTTTCAGGTACAAGAAATTGACATTTGGAGAAAATGAAGCAAAAATAGTGCAATTTGAAGTAAAAATGAGCGAAAAAGAAAATTTTGACTTGACACATTTCAATATGTCTTTCTATGCTTAATCTCATTTACACTTCTCACACATTTTTAAATAAAATTACATTTTAAAGAAATGTTGTTTCATGCTTATTTTGTAAATCGATCTATTAGGAACGAAACACAACTGAAACGGGGCAAAACAAAGCTGAAACAGAGCCAAATAAAGCGAAACGATGAAGCTGTTACAGACCGGCACCGACGACGCCCGAATCAAGAGAATGATGAAAATATGGCGCCGACAACACCCAGAACTGTGCTTACGGCGCCCGAGAANCACCCAAAATACCCAAATTTGTCCAAAAATCATTTCAAACCTTTTCAAAATACCCAAGTTACCAAAAAATTCTAAATTTACCAAAATACCCCCAAAATGACCAAAATTACTAAAATGCCCTTGGCACCTCAAACTTTCCCAAAACCTTGAAAATCACCCCAAATGTTTCCAAAACCAATTTTGACCCTCCAATTAAACCTAATTTAGCAAATTTGACCATTTTGACCAAAACCCCCTAATGGCCTTTAAAGACCCAATTTCCCCAAATTCACCTTAAATGTCCATCAATTTGGCCCAAATTTCTCTCAATTTCAATTATAAACTCAAATTAACCTTTAAAATGACTAATATAAACCTAATACAAGCTTAATTGGCTCATGATTTGAGCCTAATTTTGATCTAAGTCAAAACTTCAACTTTGGCCCTATGACTTGGTTCCACCAAATTGAACCCCATAGCCTACTCAATTTCCACCAATTTGAATCCTAAACTCTTCATAACAATCATGAACACCAAAATTGACCTTCAATTGGCCTTGGTAAAGCCTCAATTGCATTCAATTTTAACTCAAGTCCAAAAATTCTCAAATTTGCCCCAAATTGGCCATACATCCAAATTCCACCAAATTGATTGCCCTAACCTCAAAATTGACACCCAATTTATATTAAAAACTCTTCATGATGTTCCTTTAGACCATCCTCAAAAATAAAATTGGACTTAGACCAACCTTAGCCCAACCTAGACCCAAGTTTAGCCCAACATGCCCAAATTGACCAAAATTCCAAAATCCTTCAAATTGAACCCCCAATTGGACTCAAAATCAATTCAATCCTTCACAAAAAATCTTCATTACAATCATATACACAATGTTGATCAATCAATTGGGCTCAAATTCATGGATAGCCTAACCCAAACCCAACTTTTGGCCATTTAGATCCACATTGAACCCATGCACCAAAATTAAACTAGCCATGTCAAATTGACCAAGACAAGACTTCTACAGCCAATTTTTGGACCCTAGTGACCAAGCTAGACTCACTTAACACACCCTAGATGAGCCATGGACCAAAGTTCCCCTAAATCAAGGGATTTGTTTCCTTAGTTGCTTAAGCCAATGAGATCTTTTCCAAAACCCATCATCAGCCCATATTAATGGTTGTGATAGATTCCTCTAGCTCACCTGACCTCCTAGCCACCTCCCCTGGACCTACCGGCAGGCCTAGTTGTCGGAGAACCTCAAAATTGAGGGCCACAATCCCTAAATCAAACCCAATCTCAACCTTAGGGGCCAGCTCACCTTAATTAAGTGTTAGAGCCTCTTAGCCCACCACCTAAGCAGACTTTTGTACCCAAGGCCAAGCCCTGAGCTCCACTC
>JXCR01128619.1:0-13052 GCA_002079205.1 Phalaenopsis hybrid cultivar | reverse complement strand
TTGTATGAATGAGAATGTAGTTCATATGATTGAGTGCAAATAAATAGGGAAATATAAAGAATCACATGAGGTTGTATAAATGAGAATGTAATTCATATGATTAAGTGAAAATAAATAGAGAAATAATTTTGAAGGGTGTAGAGTTAGAGGACTTTAAAGTGATAGGTTAAAGCCCCCAACTTGGTTTATTGGTTTATATGAATGAGAATGTAATTCATATGATTTAGTGCAAATAAATAGGGAAATAATTTTTGAAGTGTTAGAGTTAGAGGACTTTAAAGTGATAGGTTAAAGCCCCCAACTTGGTTTATTGTTTTAGGTTTTGATACGATCTTGAGTGCAAATAAATAGGGAAATATTCATTGAAGGGTGTAGAGTTAGAGGACTTTAAAATGATATGTATAAATAGCGAAATATTCATTGAAGGGTGTAGAGTTAGAGGACTTTAAAGTGACAGGTTAAAGTCCCCAACTTGGTTTATTGTTTAGGTTATGATATGAGATGTTAGCCCCCAGGTGGAGGGAATCGAGGGAACTCTAGAGTGAGAGCTAGTATCTTCACCCCAGGTGGAGGGAATCAAGGGGAAACATTCATTGATGGGTGTAGAGTTAGAGGACTTTAAAGTGACAGGTTAAAGCCCCCAACTTTTGTTTTAGGTTCTAATACGAGATGTTAGCCCCCAGGTGGAGGGAATCGAGGGAACTCTAGAGAGAGAGCTAGTATCTTCCCGTGCAAATAAATAGGGAAATAATCTATGAAGGGTGTAGAGTTAGAGGACTTTAGAGTGACAGACCAACTTAGTTTATTATTTTAGGTTCTGATACGAGGATGTTAGCCCCCAGGTGGAGGGAATCGAGGGAACTCTAGAGTAAGAGCTATTCCCTGCCTAGCCGGTCTTCAGAACTATTCAAACTTTAAATTAGTCAATGTTCTTTATAACATCTCTGCCTAGCCGGTCTTCAGAACTATTCAAACTTTAAATTAGCCAATATTCTTTATAGCATCTCTAGTAAGGGTAAATAGGTTATGATACGAGATGTTAGCCCCCAGGTGGAGGGAATTAATGGAACTCTAGAGTGAGAGATGGTATCTTCCCTACCTATTAGCCTTGAGGTGGAGAGAATCGAGGGAACTCTAGAGTGAGAGCTAGTATCTTCCCTGCCTAGCGATGCTAGCCCCCGGGTGGAGGGAATCGAGGGAACTCTAGAGTGAGAGCTGGTATCTTCCCTGCCTAGGCTCGAGATGTTAGCCCCCAGGTGGAGGGAATTAAGGGAACTCTAGAGTGACAACTCGTATCTTCTCTGCCTAGCCGATCTTCAAAACTATTCAAACTTTAAATTAGCCAATGTTCTTTATAGCATCTCTAGTAAGGGTAAAGATTATTATTGCTCTTATTTGGCACAACACTATTTGCATACTTCCACAATAGAATTCCTATACTTATTACTGATTCATGATAAAAAAAAATATATTTTCATATAATGTACTTTTCTTCTACAAAAACTTTTGTTATCTTTTTACTGCTTCGTTAAAAAATCAAAAATACCAAAAAATATTTAAATTTTAAACTCCTATAAAAATCATTTTTAGTTTTAGTAATTATCTTTTTAAAAATAGAAAAACTTTCTAAAAAGTACATATTGCATAATCTTTCCTGTGGGTTTGATATTCAAGTCTTAAACAAAAAGTCCTATATTTATTAATAATGATACATATACTTGCGTAGCATACCAATATAAATATATATATATATAAATTAAAAAGTTAAATTCTTACTTTTCTTCAGGATCAAGTGTTTTGTTTTGTTATAAAATAAGGAAATATAAGTGAAAAATATCATCAGAAATATTGTTATACTGTGCATAAGCATTAAGTTTGTCTACCAGGATCCAACTTGAAGTGGGTGTGTAACGAGAAAGTCTGCTAGAGATTGTCCTTTGATAGCACAGAGGGGAAAAAATATTATATCAAATTGCAATAAGATCATCGACCATCTTGCTAGACGTCCTGAGAGTGTTGGTCGAGTCATTAAGTATTGCAACAGATTAGCTTTCGAGATTAGGTTAATCTTATGAGAAAGCATGTAATGTCTCAGCTTTTGGGCGGCGAAAATTAAATCCAGATAATGCTTCTCAATAGGTGGATACCTTACTTCCATCGGTATTAGACGAGGACTAAAGTAGTAGAGTATGCTTTCTTTACCCTCGGCGTTGACTTGGGCTAAGAGGGCTCCAAGAGAGTCATCTAGGGCCGCGATATAAAGTATTAAAGGTTTCCCTGAGATAGGGGCTCCCAAAACAGGAGGTTTCATTAAATATTGTTTAACATCCTCAAAGGATCATTGGCATTTCTCTTCCCAAACAAATTTGGAATCCTTTTTAATTAATGTCGAGAAGGGCTGATACCTACCTGAGAGATTAGAAATAAAGCGTCTCAGATATGCCAACTTTCCTTGGAAGGAACGTAGTTCTTTTAAGGTTTTAGGAGAAGGCATTTCCAAGATAGCTTTAGTCTTATCCAGGCCGATCTTGATTCCCCGAAGACGGACAATGAATCCTAGAAATTTCCCAGAGGTAATGCCAAAAGTGCACTTTAAAGGATTCATCTTGAGATTGTATTGTTGTAATCGTTCGAACATGATTCTTAAATCGTACAAATGGTCTATCTTTTGTCTAATTTTGATGATCAAATCATCCACGTAGCATTCCACTTGATCGTGAATGAGGTCATAAAAAATCTTTGTCATTACACGTTGATATGTTGCTCCGGTGTTCTTTAACTCAAACGGCATCACTGTGTAACAGAAAATTTCGATCGGTGTCCTGAAGGCTGTAAGTGCTGCATTCTCGAGAGCCATCTTGATTTGTTTGTATCGCAAAGATCTGTCCATGAAAGAGAAGATTTCATGTGAAGAAGCAATATCCACCATCATTTCTGGAATTGGTAGTGGAAACTCATCTTTCAGACATGCTTTGTTCAAATCTCTGAAGTCGACACAAACACGGATTTGTCCATTTTTCTTTTTGACAGGTACAATATCAGTAACCATGTGGGGTGTTGCTCTTCTTTTACAAAGATGGCATCTATTAATTTCTTCACCTCGACAATGACTTGTTGTTCTATTTTGAGGCACATTATTCTTGGAGCTTGTTTAATTGGGGTTGTATCTTTGTTTACCCTGAGTTTATGAACTGCAACCTCTGCTGATAATCTTCATTTTATCATAGCTCCATGCGAAGCAATCTCTAAATTCTGATAATAACTTTATTAATTCTGTGGATTCTTCCTTGTCGAGTAAGTAACTTATAAAGGTTGGTCGAGGTTGCTCTTCAGTCCCGAGGTTGATTTCTTTCAACTCATCAACTGTCGACTAAATTTCTTCTTCAAATTCTGGCGAAGCATCTTCTATTAGCTGATAAGTAGAGTCATCCTTTATATCAAGGCAATCCTCTTCTGATTCACCAGTAACAACCATACAAAATTCTGAATCATCTACTGGTCCAACTGTACCAAATCTGACTCGAGTTGGGAGTTTGAATTTTAACATTCCATAACTTTTCAAAAAGTTGTAATTTACCTTTTGGCATTTGTTTTAGTAAATGTCCTTGTTAAATTAACTTTTATACATAAGGCGAAAAGTAACCAAAACGTAATTCAATAAATTCATTAGGATCATCCTCCAAATTTACAGGATTTTCAAGATTGGTAGAGGTAGAAGCACGATAAATTTTATCGGCTTTGAACCAATGCTACGGACTTCCTTGACCTCTAAACTCTCGACTTTTTAAGGGAGAATCAGAGTAAGGGTCATGGTGTTCATATAGTGGTTTATCCAATTATACATTGTCTCATATTCGCTTTTCTTGGCATCTTCTAAGGATATCTTGTATTGCGGTTTCTTCTATTTTGTCATCATTATTTCATCTTCAAAATTATCTTCATTACCAATATTGATGGTTGGTCTAGTTCGTTCAACGATTAAGTTGGTTCTGCCTTGTCCACGTCCCTGACTAGAACTTTGGGTGCGCGAACTGAAAGAACCTCTACCAACTTATTGTAAGAGAGTAGTGGAAGATCACTGAAGCAGAGTTGAATGGCCCTGCCATTGTACTTCTTCTAAATCTTTACTTTTGTTTGTCACAGTTTCATGAGAGAAAACAGTTTTCTTTGGAGGTTCGTAGCTGGCAGCATCTTCATGAATACCAACTTCATGATTTGAAAACGGTTGTAGATCTCCCTTGATGCAATTTTCTTGTCCTTCTTTATATAACTTGATGCATTGGTTTATGGATGATGGAACCATGTTGTGTTCATGAATCCACAGTCGTCCTAGTAAAGCGTTGAAAGAGGTCTCAGCGTCGATGATATGAAACTTTGCGGTTGGTGCTAGTTATCAAACCTTCATAAGCATTGTAATGGATCTAATGGCTCTCTCTCCCTTTTGGTTGAATCCTCTTAGCATCATTTCGTCGGCCGTAAGCTCTTGAGCTTCAATGTCCAAGTAGGCCAATGTTTGTAGACTCATCAAGTTGAGAGATGCTCCAGGATATACTAAAACTATGGATAACACAAATCTACTGATGTTAATGGAGAAGTAGAGTGGTCGGTTGTGTTCGGCGGTACCGAGCAGCAAATCTTCATCTATGAAGGTCACCCCAGGTTGTTATTTTAATGAGCAAACTTCATCTGAGGATGTGCTGGCCAACTGAGCTAAGCAAATCTCTGTGTCGAGCAACGCTATAACTAGAGACTCTCTCATTTCTTTTGACAGGATCAGAGCATTGTAGATGCTTAATCGAGCTGGCAACTTCCTAAGATGAGCTATCATGTTGTAATACACTTTGTATGATCCTCCAATTTTCTCTTGGTTGTGTGGTTCTTCCATTGGTGGAGGTGGAGATAGTTCTTCTCAAGTTACAATTTGTTTTCCTTTGTCTGTCGGAGCTATTCTTGGGGGTAACACTTTCCCGCTCCTTAAGTTTATTTCTGTAATTTATTCTTCTTGTGGTATCACTGTTGATTCTTCCAGTGTTTCTTATTTGTCAGAAAGATTTAAGTTGATGGAAAATGGTGCATCGTGGTGCTCGAGGATTGGATCCTCACTCCCGGTGTTGTTGTAGCCGGTATCGTTGATGTTGTCTTCAGTCTTGTTAGCAAGTTCATCGGACTCAAGTATGATTTGAGGATCATTTTGGAAATCAAAAATGAGGTTAGATTGGTCATTATCAATTATGTCATCACTAGAAACAGTTAAAACGTAACCGAAATCATAATCATTATATTTATAAGACTCTGGAGGGGAAAAAAGATAATCATACAAAGTCAGGGGTTCGGGGATTTTCTTCTCCGAATCTAAGATAACCAATCTAGTAGAGGTAGCCCCTATCCTACCCCCCATCTTATCAATCTTTGTGGTAGTGTTCTTCTTTTTCTTTGTCTTTGACGACAATGGATCTTGTGGCAAGATCTTCATCTCGGGCTTGACAGGTTGAAGACTTTGAACGGAAGCTTGGTTTGATGCATTGTGGATTTTGTTTAATAATTTTTTAGATTATTTGCTCCAAACTGCACTCCATCCATCTTTTCCAGTTTATGTGGAAGATTGTTTCGATGAATTCTTGATTTAATTTAGGACCCCTTGAGCTCGTCCCAAGTCGTGCTCCATTCCTCTTCTCCAGTATTTGGATCAATTGAAGAAATCAGCTCGGCCAAAATCATGTTTATGGAACCCTTTTTAGGTTCCCTTAAATATTCTTTCGAGATCATTATATTTCCTTCTTTGAGGTTTTTCTCGAGCCAATCCTTAAAGATGAAACATTCTTCTATAGTGTGCCCGAGCAATTGGTGATGCGAGCATTAATTTGGTTCATCTTTTTTATCGATCTTTTCTGGTTTCCTTGGCTCTGGTAATCTGAACTCAAGCTTTTCATTAGACTTCTAAACATCTTGGATACTTCATCTTTAAAAGAATACACCATTTTATGTCGTTCTGCCAGAGATATTCTCTTATTCTGAGATGACCCTCCTTGAGGCGGTCATTGGTTGGAGTGGCTATTCTATTCCTGAGTATGCTGTGATGAAGACTAGCAAGGATTTTCTACATATATCTTTATTGGTTATTTTCATTTGTCGATAATTGCTATTATTCCTGACTTATTTTCAAATACTCTAGTTGCCTTAGACTTCTTGTGAGAATCTATATGTTTGATTTCCTCTTGAAGGCTGTTGGCTTTACTGAGTAGCTTCTCGAAGGAATTGATGGTGAGTCCTTTGAGCATGAAAGCTACTATCCTATGAATGCTTTTGAGTAGAATCTCAATCGTGTGATGTAACTATAGCTGAGGTCCACATTTCATGCTAAGTTTTCTTCACCTCCAAATATAATCCACCAAACTTTTATTGGGCTTTTGTTTTTCCATCATTAGTTCTCCTACAGACACATCATGTCGTGCTCAGGCAAATATTTTCACCAACAATTGCTCCAACTCAGCGAAGGTCTTTACTGATCCATTTGGAAAATTGGCATACCAATCGAAGGAGATTCCTAACAAGCTATTGATGAACTGTTGAAAGAGTAAAGCTTCATTATTTTTTATGTTGCCATAACAGGCTCGGAAGTGTGCTATATGTTGTTTGGGATTTCCAATCCCATCAAATATCTTAAGGTTTGGGGCCACGAAACCCTTGGGGAAGGGTACGACATCGAATTCTTCCGGGTAAGGTCTACCATTTAGAATCAATGCACCACCCTTGGATTGGGCTAAGGCCTCCCAAACTTGATTGACCATTTGATTAAATTCCTTCTCCGGTATGGTGCCTGATGGAGAATCCTTCCTTGGTTGCTCATCCCTGTTTGATGAGGCAACTTCTCTTATTTCATCTGTAATATTGATCAGAGAAAAATATGTTAAGATTTTCATACCTATTTTATATTATTTTTTATGATATTTCACTTTAAAGAAAGCTATTTTTGATGTTTTGTTGCAGGAATGATGAATTAGGGTCATTGGAGCAAAAAGATGCAAAAAGGAGCGAATTTGGAGCAAAAAAGACCAAAATGTGAAGAATTGAACTAGGGCGCCGACAACGCCATCGACCCCACCTACGACGAGATTTTCCCGAGACTCCATAATTAATTCATTAAGCAGGTCTGCCGACGGCGCCCTCGAGACCGCCGAAGGCGAGCTTGGCGGTTATGACCAATCAGGCTGTGGATAAGTACAAATTTTGAAGGGATACTTAGGCAACTCTTGGGAAAGCTCATCCACATCTTTAAAGAGAAGACTTTGGCCAAAAATAGCGGGAGACTCAAAATTGAAGTGTGAAACAAGTGTAGAGAGTCTAAAATTGTCATGAATTCTTCGAGAGATTGTAAGAGTGGAGGGAAAGTGAGAGATTTCTTCCTCCTTGCTGCTTCGAAGAGGAATTCTGTGTGCTGTAAAGAAAGGAAGAGATTCATAGGAACCTCGAGGAAATTATAGATAAGTTTATTTATTGTTGTAGTTTGTATGACTTTGATTTTATATATGAATTCTTAGTTTTGTTGTGTTTTTCCCATGAGATCTGAGTAGTTTTCTCTGTCTTTCTCTTTGTCTTTTTGTTGTGTTTTCCCCATGAGATATGAGTAGTTTTCTTTGTCTTTCTCCTTGTCTTGAGATTTTTTGTGTTTTTCCCATGAGATCTGAGTAGTTTTCTCTGTCTTTCTCCTTGTCTTGAGATTTGCAATGGTGATTTGAATTGGTGAAGCCATGAAAATGTTTAAGAAATTGTGATGATTTTCGAAATGGTAATTTGAATTGGTGAAGCCATAAAAATGTTTAATAAATTGTGATGATCTTTTCACTTCAATATTAATTACTTTCAATCTGGCCCAATTGATTTGTTAAAATATGTTGAGTTTTACAACTAAAGTGAATAATTGGCAAAACCATGAAAATGTTTTTGGTAATTTGAATTGGTGAAGCCATGAAAATGTTAAAGAAATTGTGATGATCTTTTCACTTCAATCTTAATTTATTGGAGCCATGAAAATTTTAAAAAAATTATGATGATCTTTTCACTTCGATCTTAATTTACATGAAGCCATGAAAATGTTTGAGAAATTGTGATGATCTTTTCACTTCGATCTTAATTTACTTTCAAATCTGCCAATTGATTTGTTTAAAATATGTTGAGTTTTACAACCGAATTACTTTCAATCTGGCCAATTGATTTGTTAAAATATGTTGAGTTTTACAACTAAAGTGAAGATAACATCCAAGATTCGAGGAGGTCAAAGCCCTTGGAAGTTGGATGAAAATAAATAGGAAAATAATATTATCAGGAGTAAAATTGGAGATTTTAGAGTGACAGACTAAAATCCACAATTCGGTCCTATCGTTTGGATGCTGAAGTGTAGATGTTAGCCCTCAGGCGAGGGGAATGTGGGAGCTCCGAAGTGAGAGCCGGTATCCTCCTAGCCTAGCCGCAGATTCAGTAAACATGCGTAGGATTAGTCAATGTTCTTTATGCCTGGACCAAAGAGTAAAGAAAAGATATGCTCCTATTTGGCACAATATAATTTGAACTAATTCACTTTATCCATTCACTAATTTCTTGACAAGGAGAAGGATGCTTTCTTTTATATTGAATATCACATTTGAACCGTTTATTAGTATAATTAGTTATTTAAGAGTTATTAAAATTACATATTTATTTCAATTGTCTATTAATGTAGTATAATTAGTTATTTAATAGTTATTAAAATTACATATTTATTTCAATTGCCTATTAGTGAAAGATAAGCAAATTGAACTTTGTTGTTTTGATTAAAGTATTACTTTTCTACAGTCTTAGTTCGTAGTTCTAATCTTACTCCCTGTGGGATAGATATCTATGACTCCATTAGAGCCATATATTACTTGAGTGATACATATACTTGCGTTGATAAGTGTGACTTTACAATTATTGAATATTTATTACCCCTATATTTATCGAATCTATAACTGTTATTAAGTTTTGGTATAGTTGGTGAGGAATTAAATCTTTTAGTAGCAATATTAAATACTTATATTTTTAAGCATATATAAGTCGCGGTCAAGTTTTTGGCGCCGTTGCTGGGGAGTGAGTAAACAAAAATCACAATTAGAGTAACGGAAAAATTAGGATTATTAGAAAATTTTTACTTGAATTGTAATTTATTTTCATATTTAGCACTGTTTTACTGTGTACTGATTTCAAATTGTATGCGTAAATTTGGACCTGAAAATCTTATACTCTACGATTCAGAATTAGAACACACTGTTAGAAAGATTAGAAGATTGAGAAGAGAACCAAGAAATCCTGACACAATGGAAAACAATGTGAACAATCAAGGAATAGAAAATGAACACCAACCTAGACCTCTACGATTCGAAATTAGAACGCACTGTTAGAAGGATTAGAAGATTAAGAAGAGAACCTAGAAATTCTTATACAATGAAAAACAATATGAACAATCAAGGAATAGAGAATGAACACCAACCTAGACCCCTACGAAATTATGCAAATCCTACAGCAGATGAAATACACTTATTTATCCAAAATCTTGATGTAGTTGCTAATTCATTTGAGCGTAAACCTTCTATTATCCAAAAGGTAGAAAACAATCAATTCGGAGGTACACCAAATGAAGATTCTAATTTACACCTCGCAAGTTTTTTAGAACTGTATGCTACTTTTAAATATGACAAAGTCTCAAACGATGCTGTTAGACTTAGACTTTTTCCTTTTTCACTGAGGGATAAGGCTAAGATGTGATTAACTTTTTTAGCACTAGGATCTATTAGAACTTGGGGAGAACTTTCACAAAAATTTCTATCCAAATACTTCCCTCCATCCAAAACTGCTAAACTTAGAAATGACATAGCATCGTTCTGTCAGATTGATGGAGAGCCAATATATGATGCTTGGGAGAGATTTAAGGATCTTCTTAGGAAATGCCCTCATTATTCGTTACCAGATTGGTTGATAATTCAAACTTTTCATAATGGATTAATAGGATCTCTTAGATCGATTATAGATGCTGCGGCGGGTGGTTTGTTAATGTCAAAACCTTTTGATGAGGCTTATTCATTAATAGAAGAGATGGCTACCAACAATTTTCAATGGCCCTCTGAAAGGTAAATCTTAAAAGAGTAGCTAGTATCCATGATTCTTATGCAATATCTATGTTAGCTTCACAGATTGCTGCAATATCAAAAAAATTAGATCATTATGGGATGAATTATTCTCCAACACCTGCTAAGATGGAAGAGAATTCATCTAGGCAATTTGTGGATGTTCAACCTTTATATGAGACTCTAAATACTATTAATAGACCTAACAACCCTTATTCGAACTATTATAACCCAGGTTGGAAGAATCATCCAAATTTTAATTGGAATAATAATTCTTCTACAAATCAGCAATAGGCAAACAACCCAGTGAACCCATTAGGAAATTCATCCAACCAAGGAAATGTTAACTATAGACCTTCTTATCCTCCAGGATTTAACAGTAACACTCAAATTAAGGAGAAGAAGTTGTCTATCAAAGAAGTAATACTAAAAATTAAACAGTAACACTCAAATTAAGGAAAAGAAGTTGTCTATGGAAGAGCTGATATTAAACATGTCAAGGAAATCAATTACAAATTCAAGGAAATCAATTACAAAATCAAGGAACTGCTATTAAGAACACTCAAATTAAGGAGAAGAAGTTGTCTATGGAAGAACTGATATTAAACATGGGTCAACAGTTATAGAATCAAGCAATTACAGATTCAAGGAAATCAATTACAACATCAAGGAACTGCTATTAAGAATATTGAAAAACGTATCTATGGAAGAGCTGATATTAAACATGGGTCAACAATTATAGAATCAAGGAAATCAATTATAGATTCAAGGAAATCAATTACAACATCAAGGAACTGCTATTAAGAATATTGAGAACCAATTAAGGGGAAGAGCTGATATTAAACATGGGTCAACAATTGCAGAATCAAGGAAATCAATTACAAATTATAGAGCTGATATTAAACATGGGTCAACAATTACAGAATCAAGGAAATCAATTACAAATTCATGAAATTACAAAATCAAGGAACTGCTATTAAGAATATTGAGAACCAATTAGGGCATATTGCTACTTTACTTAGTTACAAAATCAAGGAACTGCTATTAAGAATATTGAAAATCAATTAGGGCATATCGCTACTGCACAGGAACTGCTATTAAGAATATTGAAAATCAATTAGGGCATATCGCTACTGCGCTTAGTAACCAAACATTGGAAACTTTTCTGAGTAATATGGAACCAAATCCTAAAGATCAAGGAAAAGAACAAATCAAAGCGATACAATTACAAAGTAGAAAAGAATTAGAGACAAGGGCACAAAAAGGAACGAAAACTGAAAAAGAGAAAGTGGATACTGAAAAAGAAAAGGATCATGAGTACGCAGATTTAGAGTACCCATTTACACCAATGAAAATTACTGTAGAGAAACCTCCACCACCGTTTCCTCAAAGTTTGAAGCAACACAAACAGAATAAACAATTTTCCAAATTTTTAGAAATTCTTAAGAAATTAACGGTAAATATTCCCTTCACAGAAGCTTTAGAGCAAATGACCAATTATTTGAAATTTATGAAATATATTCTGAACAAGAAAAGGAAGTTCACGGATATCGAAACTGTTGCACTTAGCAAAGAGTGTAGTGCAATTATTAAGAAAAAGCTTTCTGAAAAATTAAAAGATCCTGGCAGTTTCACTATACCATGTGGTATTGGTGAAAAATTTTATGGAAGAGCTTTATGTGATTTGGGATCCAGCATTAATATTATGCCTTTATCAATTTTCAAAAGATTAGGATTAGGAGAAGTTTANATTGCGAAATCTATGAAATACCCTGCTGTTGAAAGAGATAATGAATGTTTTCGGATGAAAATTAGTGAACATATATTGAACAAACATTTTAAAGAACATTTTGAAGAGAAAGAACAATTTAAAGATAGTGATGAAGTTATTTTGGATCATTTTGAAGAGAAAGAACAATTTGAAGAGAGTGATGAAGTTATGTTGGATGAATTAGAAAAAAAAGAATTAGATTATGTTTAGGAAAGATTCGAGATGTTAGATATTACAAAAAATGCTGATAAGAATCTATTTCCGTCAATTATTAAACCACCTGAACTTGAGTTGAATATATTCCCTAGCCACTTGAAGTATGTGTTTTTGGGAGACTCATTTATATTACCTGTTATTATATCTTCAGAATTAAATGATTTTCAAGAGTAAAGACTGTTAGATGCATTGAAAAGATATAACAAAGCTTTTGGTTGGACCTTAGCTGATATTAAGGGAATCACTCCTTCGATCTCTATGCACAGAATTATATTAGATGAACAATATAAACCAAGAGTTGATCCACAAACGAGATTAAATCCAATGATGAAAGTAGTTAAGAATGAAATTTTGAAATGGTTAGACACTAAAATATATATCCTATTTCAGATAGTGCGTGTGTAAGTCCAATTCATTGTGTTTCTAAGAAAGGAAGAGTGACTGTTAAAATAAAAGAAAATAATGAATTATTACATATCAGACAAGTTACTAGGTGGCATATTTTCATTGATTATAGAAAATTAAACACTATCACCAGGAAAGATCACTTCTCTTTACCCTTTTTAGACCAAATTTGGATAGACTTGCTGGGCACAAATATTTTTGCTTTTTAGATGGATATACCGGTTACCACCAAATTTCTATTGCTCCTGATATAGACTTGCTGGGCACAAATATTTTTATTTTTTAGATGGATATACCGGTTACCATCAAATTTTTATTGTAGACTTGTTGGGCACAAATATTTTTGCTTTTTAGATGGATATACCGGTTACCATCAAATTCCAATTGCTCAACTTGCTGGGCACAAATATTTTTGTTTTTTAGATGGATATACCGGTTACCATCAAATTCCTAGTGCTGCTAAGGATCAAGAAAAGACAACATTTACTAGTCCTTTTAAAACTTTTGCTTTTCGAAGAATGTCT
>JXCR01128616.1:24752-53293 GCA_002079205.1 Phalaenopsis hybrid cultivar | reverse complement strand
TAATTATGTTAATTGTGTTGTTTGGTGTATTTAGTTAGTGTTTGTTGAACTTAATTCAAAATTTTGGAAAATTTTAGAATTTAACTAACTTTTTACTTAAGAGCTACATGTTAAAACTTTTTTTTCAATTTACTACCAGTTATTTTCTGTATGCTGCAATTTTGTTTGTTTGCCAGTGAGTTTATTTGTTTTTTAGTTATACTCCACTGCATAAAAGTCTAATGAATCTTTTTATATTAAGTATAATAAGAATTTTGATCAATTTAATTTTCTACTCCTATTTTTAATTTTTGTACTTGCATATTTAGGATATGAAAATTATTGCAAGCATGTTNTCTCAATTGTATTTGAAATAAATTTGATTTTGATTTGAAAAATGATTATGTATATGAAGTTATATTAGGGAAGTAAAATTTTGATTTTAGAAATGAGTTAGAAAATTTAGTTAAAATTTATAGTAATGAAAAAAAACTTACAGTTAAAAATTTTTAGTGTAGAAAATGCTAAATATAGTGTAACTATCTTTAGTAAGAAAATTTATACTTTTAAAAACTTTAGAAATTTAGTCTTTTATTTTTAATACTTAAATTTCTTTTATTAAAAATAATTTTCAAAACTATTATTATATTTACAAGTAAAAGATTTATATCAGGGCTTTACTTTAGGAAAGGAGAAGTGAAATTCAAAACCATTAAAGGCCTATTCAGATATAGTAATCCTTGCCTAAAAAAAGAAAAAGAAAAAGAAAAAGAAAAAGAAAAAGAAAAAGAAAATAAAAGAAATGGGAGGAGAAGCTTGAGGATTAGTGCCTAATCAAAAATTGGTTCAACATTTGATCTTTTTAAAGTATAAGATTTGGGAAACTCTTAATCTTAAAAATTTAATATGCTAAGTAAAATTATTCTTAATAAAAATTTTTAAGTGGAGATAATAAAATGGCTAAATTTAATATTTGGAAAATCTACATTATTTCTGAATTAGATAGGAATTCATATTTTCGTATTTCTTAAGATTAAAAATTTTTAAACTTTAAGTTGGTCTCACTTACAAATATTTTTTTCTAAATTGGACTACTATATTTATAATTCTAAATTTTGGCAACTCCTAAAGAAACTCATATGCATTACTTACTTATGTTTGTTTTAAAAGATTAAAAGGTCCTTGAGGATAAGTAACATCTTAAGTTTGGGGGATTTTAATACACAAAAAATATATAATATTTTTGTACATATTTTTATACCAATTTTAGAGATATTATGCTTTAATGAAAGGTTATTGTGAGTTTTTCTTGTAGGTACAATCAAATGGATGGAAAATGCTAAAATGAGTGAAAAAGGGTCAAATTTGGAGCAAAAATGAAGAAAGGTGCAAAAATGTACTGGGGAGCTAAAGGGCCAGAGCATCCGCGCCTAAGCGCCAAAGTTAGTTGCTTGAAGAAATATTTAATTGGAGCAAATTTTTGAAGAGGTGTTTGAAGCAACCCTTGATAAAAACGTGGGAAATAGCCTATGGACACAAAAATTCATTCAATTGACTTTTGAGGAGACAACTTCTAGAAGATTAATTTAATGGAGACACCTTTTTGAGGAGGCACCAAGGCACCCCTTGAATTTTTATAAGAAAAAACTTAGATTTTCCAAAAGAAGGGGCTAGCAACCAACCACCAAAATTAACGACCGACGCCGCCGCCGCCATCGCTGGCCACCTTTACTTTATTTTATTTTATTTTGAGTGTTAGTTTATATTGTGAGAGAAGGAAGAGAATTCAAAGGAACTGCAGGACATTTGGTGGAGAGAATTTGAGATAAGTGTTTATCTTTGTGACTAAACTTGGTTTTTAATTTAGACTTATTTTTTGTGAGCATGATTTCTACTTTTAACCTCATGTGTGATTGTGTTTTCTTCATGGATTTTGAGTAGTTTTCTTTATCTTTTTCCTTAATGATAAGTGATTAAATGTTAAAAGAAAGTCGTGTGAAGTATTAGACTTCAATGTTGGAAGAAGTTGTGATGATTCAAAATCTTGCACTTCAATTACTTCTTGATTGGGTAAATTAAGATGTTAAAACCTATTGTGAGAACATGTAAGATCTGAGATGGTATTATCTCAGTCAACAAATGAATCACATATTGATTTCATGAATGAGAATGTAGTTTATGGGGTTGAGTGCAAATAAATAGGGAAATATATTTTCAAGGTGTAGAATTAGAGGACTTTAGAGACAGGCTAAAGCCCCTAATTTAATTTATAGTTTTAGGCTTCGATACAAGATGTTAGACCCCAGGTCGAGGTAGAAGAGGGAACTCTAGAGTGAGAGCTAGTATCTTCTCTACCTAGCCGGTCTTCAAGACTATTCAAGCTATAGATTAACCAATGTTCTTTATAGCATCTCTAGTAAGGGTAAGGAATATTATTGCTCCTATTTGACACAACACATTTAGCATACTTCCACAATTGAATTTCTATGTTTTTCACTGATTCATGGTAAGGAAAAAGATATTTTATATATATTGCCTTTATCTTGCATGTATTTTAGTTAAGTTACTTAGTTGCTTACTTTATTTTCAATTGTAAAAAATTACAAAAAGAATCAAACTTTTCTTCCTATTATAGCATCTTAAGTTTGAGTAAGAATATATATTTTTAATTATTTTGTTATCTAAAACTAATCCTTCCTGTGGGTTCAATATGCGGGACTTAATCAGAAAGTTATATATTACTTGATAACGATATGTATACTTGCGTAGTATCCAATATTAAAATATTATAAATATAATCGCATACATCGTACTTTACATATCTATATATAGAAAGTTGGGATCAGGTACCCATGGTCACTGTACCAATACGGTTCAATGAGTCCTCGGGGCAAGAATGTGCAATGAAGCAAAGGTTTGAAGTATTAGACATCGTTATAGCTATTGCTACCGAGTTTGATGAACAAGTGGAGAATGTTCAGGAAAGTCCTCCGTATATCAAAATGGTTTAAGAAGTAATAATTTAAGAAAAAGTTGAAAAGCTCAGGGTTGAGATTTCTGAGTTAGCCAGAGAGCATGGAGTAGCCATTGATGATGATGAAAATTTTTATTTTATTGATTATCTTGATGAAGACTTTATGGATATTCATGTTATCGAGACTAAAGCTGCTACATATGCGCGTGAGGCTCATCCTCTTGACGAAGAGAACGCCGTGGATGATCTACGTAGAGTTGTTCTATTAAGATATGAAAAAAACAGTCAGATGGAGAAGAGAATGGAAGAGATGGCCACCACCATGGCCGAAATGGCTACAATTCATGAAAAGTCTCAATCACAGCTGTTAACTTCTCCAGAAGTCAACCAGACATCGATAGTTCATATTACCAATGAAAGGAGATAAGTGGCCTCTGTTAATAGAGACGATCAGGAAAAGAAAGATTCCCCAACAAGTCTAATACCAGAAAAAGATATTAAGCAGTTAGTTGAACAACAAGTTAGGGAGGCCTTAGCCCAATCTAAGGGTGGTGCATTGATTTCAAAGGGTAGAACTTACTCAGAGGAGTCTGATGCCATGCCCTACTCTATAGGTTACATTTGACGAGACCAAAAATCCAAGGCAGCATGTAGCACATTTCCTAGCCAGTTGTGGCAACACCTGTGGTAATAAAAAGCCTTACTCTTCCCATAGTTTGTCAGCAGTCTATCAGTGATAACATGTGATTGGTATGCCGAGTTTCCCAACATATCAGTCAAGACATTTGTTGAATTAGAATAGTTGTTCATGAAGAGATTTGTTGGAGCACAACAACATGTTTATATTTGAGATCCATAGTGGAAATGAAAAAACTAAATGAGACTCTGGTGGAATATATCTTGAGGTGGGGAAAACTAAACATGAAATGTGAGCCTCAGCTATAGGAAAAACATGCAATTAAGTTTCTACTCAAAAGCATCCATGGTCCAGTAGCTTTTATGCTTAAGGGACTCAACATCAATTCCTTAGAGAAGCTACTAAGCAAAGCCACCAGTCTACAAGAGGAATTCAAAGATATGGATTCCCAAGAGAAGTCGGAAAAGACCTGAACAACCAGAATATTCGAGAAGAAGTTTGGAACTGTAGCGACAATTGATAAAGGGAAGCAGCTGATAAAGATTTAGGCAGAACATTCTCATCCAAGTTCTCAATTGTCATCACAACATACTCAACAACATCCAACACTGCAGTATAGCCAGTTTAGCCAACAGTCACACCAGGGAGGACTGCCTGAGCAGAAAGTAGATAGGGTCCAACTCTTGCAGAGTGAAAGAAGAGAGTATATTCTTTCAAAGATGAGGATGTGCCAAAAATGTTCAGAAACTTAATGAAGAAGCCCGAGTTCAGATTACCAGAACCAAATAAGCCAGAAGAAGCTAACAAGAAAGACTATCCCAATTTCTACCCCTACTACCGGATGTTGGGACATACAATAGATGGTTGTTTCATTTTCATGGATTGGTTCGAGAGAAATTTTAAGGATGGAAATATAATCATCCCGAAAGAATATTTAAAAGAACCTGAAAGAGATTATGTAAATATGATGTCAACCAAGCCAATCACTCCAATAGATTTGTATTTAGAGAAGGATGAATGGAACACAATTTGGAGCAAGTCATCTAAGAAGGTACTGGATCAGATTCAGACAGCTTCAGCGCAGGCCGCTGCTAAAAGCCTACAGCCTGCCCAACCCAAGTTAGAGCTTTCACAAGAGAAATCATCACAATCTAAGAAAGAGAAGAATGATGTCATGAAGGCTGATAGCGTGGGGGGTAGGATAGGGGCTTCCTTTATTAGAATGGTTGTCTCAAATTCGGGGAAGAAAATCCTCGAACCTCTGACCATGTATAATCCTTTTAGCCCCACCGGGATATTATGAATATATTGATTATGATTTTGGGTACGTTCTAACTGTTTCTAGTGATAACATAACTAACTTTGGTCAATCTAACTCCAATCTTGATTCTCAAACTGATCCTCAAATCGTACTTAAGTCTGATGAACTTGTTAACAAGAATGAAGAAGATATCGACAATACTGGATAGCGCCAGGAGTGAGGAACCAGTCCTCGAGCACCGTGGTACAGCACTCGCCATCAATTTGGATCTTTTTGATGAAGAAGAGACACCAAAAGTTTTGCCTACAACATCTCAAGAGGAAAAAGAAATCACATAAATAAATCTTAGAAGTGGGAAAGTATTACCCTCGAGAATAGCTTCAGTAGATAAAGGGAAACAAATAGTCACCCAAGAAGAGCTACCTCCACCTCCTCCAGTGAAATAACTGCATAACCTAGTAAAGATAAGAGGATTATACAAAGTGTATTATAACATGCTAGCTCATCTTAGGCAGTTTTTGGCCAAACTAAGCATCTACGATGCTTTGATCTTGTCAGAGGAGATGAGAGAGTCTCTAGTTACAAGCTTGCTTGACCCAAAGATTTGCTTAGTTTAGTTAGCTAGTACATTCTCAGATGAAGATAGGTCATTAAAAGAATAGCCTGGGATAACCTTAATAGATGAATATTTATTGCTTGGTACCACCGACCACAACCGACCGCTCTACATCCCCGTGAATATCGATAAATTTTTTATTTTCCAGATTTTTGGTAGACCTAGAAGCATCACTTAACTTAATGAGTCTGTAAACATTGACATATTAGATATTAAGGCTCAGGAGCTTACAACCAATAAAAAGATGTTAAGAGGATTTAACCAGAAGGGAGAAAGCCCTTAGATCAATCACACTATTAATGAAAGTTGGAGAGCTAGTAACAACCGCAAAATTCCATATTATCGATGTAGAGACCTATTTAAATGCTTTACTTGGACGACCATGGATTCACGAGCATAACATGGTTCTATCATACTTACATCGGTGCATCAAGTTTTTTAAAAAAGGGCAAGAACATTGTATCAAAGGGGATTTACAACCATTTTCTATTCATGAAGTGGGCATTCATGAAGATGTAGCCTTCAATACACCTCTTAAGAAAACTGTCTTTTTTCATGAAATTGTGGCTAATGAAGCAGAAGATTCAGAAGAACCACAAAGAAAAGGACATTCAACTTTGCTTCAATGATCTAGTACCTTCCTTCACAACGAGCTGGTAGAGTTTCTTTCAGCCCATACACCCAAGATCAAGGCCGAAATGTGGACAAGGAAGAACCAACACGATTCTTGAATGGACCAAGCCGACCAATAACATCAACATGGAAGAAATTTTTGATGAAGAAAGCTCTGAGAAAGAAATGATGATGATAAAATAGAAGAAACCTCAGTACAAGATCTCCATGGAAGATGTGGAGAAAAGTGAATATGAGTCGATGTACAATCTGATCAACCAAGATGTGCATGACATGCCCCTTACTTCGATTTACCCTCAAAAGGTTGACAGATTAGAGTTTAAGAAGGTCTGTAGTTGGTTTAAAGCCGATCAAATTTTATCGTGCTTCCCCTTCTACTAATTATGAAAATCATGTAAATTTGGAAGAGGACTCTGATGAATTAATGGAATTACCTTTTGGTTACTTTTATCTTTGTGTACAAAATTTAATTCAATAGGGATATGTACTAAAGCAAATGATAAAGGATAAACTACAACTTTTTGAGAAATTGTATAATGTTAGAAGTTGAACTCCTAATTTGAAAGATGGTTTCAGATTTGGTACTGTAGGACCAGTCGATGACTCAGAATTTTGTATGATTGTTACTAGCGGATTGAAAGAGGATTGCCTCGATATAGAGGATGACTTTGAAGAACACTGGATAGCCGACTCTCTTCCATAATTTGAAGAAGAAAGTAAATCAACAGTCGATGAATTGAAAGAAACCAACCTTGGGACTGAGGAGCAGCGCCAACCTACCTTTATAAGCTCTCTACTTAGCGAGGAAGAATCCACATAATTGATAAAGTTATTGTCATAATTTAAAGATTTCTTCATCTGGAGCTATGATGAAATGCCAGGGCAATCAGCAGAAGTTGCAGTTCATAAAATCGGGGTAGACAAAGATATGACCCTAGCAAAACAAGCTCCTAGAAGAATGCACCTTGAGATAGAGCATCAAGTCATTACAAAGGTAAAAAAGTTAATAGACGCTAACTTTATGCGAGAAGAGTAGTACCCCACATGGCTAGCCAACATCATGCCAGTTATGAAGAAGAATGGACAAATTCATGTATGTGTCGATTTCAGAGATTTAAACAAATTATGTCCAAAAGATGAGTTTCAGTTATTAATACTAGAATTAATAATGGGCATTGCATCGACACATGAAATTTCCTCTTTCTTGGATGGATCATCAGGATATAACCAAATCAAGATGGCTCTAGAAGATGCAACACTTACAACATTCTGAACACCAATTAGAATTTTTTGCTACACAGTAATCTCATTCTGGTTGAAGAACACTGGAGAACCATATCAACGAGCAATGACAAAGATCTTTGATGGCCTCATTCACAACTAAGTGGAATGTTACGTGGATGATCTGGTCATTAAAAGCAAACAAAAAAATACCATTTTTACGATTTTAGGATCATTTTTAAACGATTACAAAAAGATAATCTCAAGATGAATCTTTTAAAGTATGCCTTCAACGTCACCTTCGGGAAATTTCTAGGATTCGTTATTCAGCATCTGGGAATCGAGATCAACCCGGATAAGATTATAGCTATTGGAAATGCCTCTTCCCAAAACCTTGAAACAACTACATTCCTTCAAAGGAAAGTTGTCATATATGAGATGCTTTATTTCTAATCTCTCAAGTGTCAGTCTTTATCGGCATTAATTAAAAAGGATGTCAAATTCATTTGGGAAGATAAATGCCAGTGGGCCTTTGAGGATCTTATGAAATATTTAATGACAACTCTTATTTTGGCAGCTCCTATCCCAGGAAAATCGTTGATACTTTACACCGTGGCCTTAGACGACTCTCTTGAAGCCCTGTTAGCTTAGGTCAATGATGAGGGTAAGGAAAATGTACTCTACTACTTAAGTCGTCGTCTAGTACCGACGGAGGTAAAGTATCCACCTATTGAGAAGAATTGTCTAGCTTTAATTTTCACCGCCCAAAAGCTTAGGCATTACATGCTTTCTCATAAAATTACCCTCATTTTGAAAGTTAATCCATTGCAATATTAATGACCCGACCAACACTTTCCGGACGTCTATCAAGATGGTCGATTATTTTTTTGCAATACAATATAACTTTTGTTCCCCTACGACCTATCAAGGAACAGATCTTAGCAGATTTTCTTGCATCACACACACTTCCAGCTGGGTCCCCTCTCAATGATGTCAAATGAACATATACTACAAATAGAACCGTCTAGTGTCAGACACTGAATATTGTACTTCAATGGAGCTTCATCAGCCAGAAAGGACAAGGGATCAGAGATAGTTATACCATGCAAAGCATGAATTAGCTTGATTTTCATTACGCCAGATCAGGGTATATTAAGATTCTCCTATCAACTGATAAAGCCATGCATAAACAATGAAGAAAAATATGAAACACTGATCACTGGGTTGGAGTTGGAAATCTCAATGGATATAACGGACATTACCATCTATGGCAACTCACAACTCGTCATTCAACAAGTTATCAGATAGTATAAGATTTTGAGACCAAGGCTAGCAGAATATCATCAGTACATGATGAAGTTGTTAGAACAGATCCCTAATGTGACTCTATACCGGATTCCTCAGGGAGATAACACCCATGTTGACTCTCTAGCAAAACTTGCTAAGGCGTCAGGTTCTATCTCGAATCCACCTCAATAATTTACACAAGCTCGAAAAAGAATAAGGAATGATGATTACAGTTGCTGACATTAACAAAGGTTAGCGTAAGCCATTGTTAGAATATTTACAAACTAGAAAACTGCCAAAAGATAAGTCTAAAGCATATCACATCTCAAGAAGAGCTATCTCATATGCCCTAATGGATGATTTCCTCTACAAGAGATCATTTGATCAGATGTGGCTGAGATGTCTAAGCAGAGTAGAAGCAAAAAACATCATCAAAGAAGTACTTGTCAGATTGTGTGGAGCTCACCGGTCAGGGCCAAAGATGAAAATGAAGATTAAAATACTCAGATATTATAGGTCAGCAACGATATTAGATTGCATGGATACAACTAGAAGGTGTCACCTTTGTCAAGTGCATGAGGTGGTCTTACAGCAACGTCAGAATGTGCTACACCAAACCGTCACCTCGTGGTCATTCGAGTGTTGGGGCTCAGACATAATAGGTCTAATAGGCCCTCCATCCTCTAAGGGACATAGATTTATTCTTGTCGCTATGGCTCACTTCTCCAAGTGGGCAGAAGCAGTGTCATTACGAGAGGTTACATCACAACATGTTCTCCAATTTTTTAAGAGTCAAATTGTCTATCGTTTCAGTGTACCACGCAGAGTAATTTTTGACAATGGGACAACCTTCAAGAGCACAAGGATCAACAACTTTGTCAAACGACATGAGATAGACTGGAGATACTCTACAATCTACTATCCTAGAGAAAACAGCTTAGTAGAGGCATTTAGCATGACACTCGTGCAAATTTTGAAGAAGACTTTGGAAAAGAATAAAAGAGGATGGCAAGATAAATTGTTAGAAGCTTTGTGGATCTACCAAACAACGTTCAAAACTCCCACTCAATGTACACCCTATGCACTTGTATATAGGTATGAGGCTGTACTCCCGATAGAAGTCTAGACACCATCTCTCAGAGTCACCTTTGCTAATCATATTACAACAGAAGAAAGTGCAAAACTCTAACTTGAAGAATTGGAAAGTCTCGAAGGAAAATGTTTAGAAGGACAACAGCATTGGAGCTCTACCAAGCAAGGATGGTGCAGACTCATGACAAATTGGTCCACCTTAGGGCATTCAAATTTGGTGACCTCGTTCTTGTTCTCAAAAGACCTATTCTTGCACACCACAAGATAGGTGGAAAATTCAAACCAACTTGGGAGGAACCATTTGTCATAGAGAAGGTCTATTCAGAAGGATCTTACCAGCTGGAGGATTTCTTAGGCAAAAGACCTATGTTGTCAGTTAATGTCCGATATTTGAAGATATGTTACACGACATGATATAGTTTGAAATATATTGTTAAAAAATTTTGATTGTTCTGGGGTTATTTATTTGGCCAAGCGTCTGTGACTCGGTCCAAAATTTTGTAATAAAATTAACCTTAATAAAATAAAAATTTTTTAATTTGCTTAATTTAATCTCCTCCTCTTATTTTTTAATTTTGAAATCTCATTAAATTAAATTAAATTAAATAAATAAAATTTGCACCTATATAAATTGAAATTTTTTTTTAATTAATATTTCATTGTTGTTCTTGTTTTTGTCGAACTTCAATGCACTGATGTTTTTCTGTCTTCTTAAAAAAAAATCGGGACGAAAATTGATTTTCGCTTTTAGAGACGACATGTGCCTTGAACTGAATGAGGAAAGGGCAGCCCAGGTCAGCATCGTAGACTTTGACTTGGACTTTAGTTAGGTCAAATTGAACTATGAGGGTCCCCTAATGGACGTAGTCAGCCGCCGGGAGAAAGAATGATTACCATAACTACTAAGGATTGGTACCAAAGAAGACTCCTCACTGAAGAGGAAGAAGGCAATGACACAATAATATCCAATGGAAGGAATCAACCGTCTACAGTCTCTGATAACTGTGTCGATGGGGAATTTAGTCGGTGCTGATGAACAAAGAGTGTCAGATGCTCCACTCAAAAGAACAGAACGTCGTAATGCCAACTGCCGCAAGCATTGAGCTTTCTTACGTCAGGAGAAAATACATATACAAGAAGCAGAAGCGACACTTATCCCGATTCCTGAGGGAAAAATTTATGACTCATGCATGAGGGAGACTTTTACCAGTCCTCCTGTCATGGAGGATGACTCAGAGTTTGTTGCAGAGCAGACACTGCCAGAAATTCCATATGAGCTTTGCAAGGGTTGCCCGATGTGCAACATTGAAATTTCCATACAAGAATTAACAACAAGAGCGTTCGTGGAGTGCCAGAAATGCAATGTCGTCCATTTGGAGCACTACATCACATTTGAAGAGTATACATCCACCGATATAGAGTGCCAGGAGGCCGCACGCCCAGATACTGAGTCATATATTCCACTACATACAGAGCCAAGTCAGACATGGTTTCCTATAGATATTGAAATGAGGAAGCAGCCTCGACGATCGCAAACGATTCCTACGACAAAATTAGAAAGAATAAACAAAGTCTAAACGAGAGAATTTGACTTCTATGAAGAAATCCAAGGGAAAGTTGTCAGCATTTTGGAAGGCCTTGAACTATATACATGAGTTTTCTCCCTAAATGATGAAATAAGAATTCTTGATTGTGTATTCGACTTAAAGGACCGAGGTCGAGCTGGTCTATTAATGAAGAAAACTCACTCAGAGCTGCAAAAATGGATGTGCAAGAAAGGTTGGGTAAACATTCAGTGTGGTTGCTACTATAACTTTGTCGAAGATATGTTAGGGAACCCCCAAGGGATCTTAAGATACGACGAGGAGGATCCTCTGCCTTCTGAGATAAAAAGAATGATCTAAAGGATGATCAGGTGGATACTAATGGAAAACTGCATCTCAAATAGCTGCATAATCAACATTTATGATAAAGGAGACTGTATTCCTCTACATATTGATCATCATTATTTTGTAGGACCCTTCTGCACGGTGTTCTTCATGAGGAGTAATATTTTGTTTGGAAAAGAAATTGATATTGTTGGCCCTGGAGAATTCACAGGATCCTTCGAGATTCCGCTGCCAGTGGGTTTAATACTAATTCTAAAAGGAAATGGGGCAGATCTGACAAAGCACTACATCCTAAGAGTATGATACTGTTTATATGCAACTGTATAACAATGTATTTGACTATATTTTTCACTTATCATTCCTTACTTTGCAACAGTACCAAAAACTTGATCCTAGAGAAAATAAGAATTTAACTTTTTAATTTAATATATATTTGGATACTACGCAAGTATACATATCGTTATCAAGTAATATAGGACTTTTTGACTAAGCCCCTAATATCAAAACCACAGGGAGAGTTCACAATTTGCACTTTTAAATAACAAACTTTCTATTTCAAAAAGATAATTACTTAAACTATAGATGTTTTTACAGTAATTAAAATTCAATTCTTTTTTGTATGTTTGATATTTTGACAAAACAGAAACAACTTCTAAATATAACTTAAGTTTATGTAAGAGATAAGCACTGAAGATGAAATATCTTTCTCCTTATCATGAACCAATAATAAGTATATGAATTCTATTGTGGAAGTATTTATCAAGAAGTAAATGAAGTCCATGAAATTAAATCATCACAACTTCTTCCAACATTAAAGATTAATCCACTCCACAACTAACATCCAACACTTTAATTACTTATTATTTTGAGGAGAAAGATAAAGAAAACTACTTAGAATCCATGGAGAAATCGAAACCATACTTTAGTTTAAAAGTATAAATCATTGTCAAACCAATAAGAAGTCTCGATGAAAATCAAAATTAGTTTAAAAAAAGATAAAAACTTATCTCAAATCCTCCACCAAACTCTTGAAGTTCCTTTGAATCTCTTCTCTCTTACAACACTCTTAACTCTCACGATAAAACTAAAAACAAAAAGGATAAAGTAAATTTTTGGTGCCTGAAAAATCTCTCCAAGAGATCCTCCACGAACTATTTCAAGAACTTCTCAGGACTCCCCCTTTTTCTTCTCTCAACTTCCTTCTTTTATAATTTTCCAAGAGGTGCCATGATATCTCTTCAAAATGTGTCATGATTCGATGTATTTTCCAAGGGATGCCTCCTTTCATAAGTCTTTTAACCATATTTTTGTTTCTAGTGGTCATAACCACCCTCTTTAGCCATTAGGTGCCTTAAATGTTCCTTCAAAATTTAACAAAATGAATTAACCCGTCAAATAACTGCCTCTGGTGCTTACCTCATGTGCTTAGGTGTAACCTTCTCTGTTTTGCCAGCGCTTAAGCGTCGGATCTGGCGCTTAGGCGCCGAAACACTTTTGCACTTTGCATTTTTACTCCAAATTTGATCATTTTTCACTCTTTTTAGCATTTTTTCACCTTTTTTACTTGTACCTGGAAAACACACAAATACCTTCCATTAAAGTGCAATATCTCAAAAATAGGTATAAAAATGTGTCTAAAAGCACTATATATTTTAGGTGTATCAAAATCCCCCAAATTTAAAATGTTACTTGTCCTCAAGTGACACTTCAATCTTTAAAAAACAAATAAGTATGATTATGTATATGAGTTTCTTTAGAAGTTATCAAAATTTAGATTTAGAAATATAGCAGTCCAATTTAGAAAAAATATTTAGTAAATGAGACTAACTTAAAAGTTTAGAAATTTTTAATGTTAAGAAATATGAAAATATGAGTTCCTATCTAATTCAAAAATGTTGTAGATTTTCCAAATATAGAATTTAGTCCTTTCATTATGTCCGCTTAAAAAAAAATTTATTAAGAATAATTTACTTACTATATTATATCCTTAAGCTTAAGAGTTTCTCAAGTCTTATTTAAGCTTAAGAGTTTCTCAAGTCTTATACTTTAAAAAGATCAAATGTGGAACCAATTTTTTATTAGGCGCCGAAACCTTATTTTTTTCTTTTTCTTTTCTTTTTATTGTACTTTTTTCTTTTTTACTTTTTCTTTTTTTCCTTTTCAGATAAGGATTACTATATCTGGATAGACCTTTAATAGTTTTGAATTCCATTTCACCTTCCCTAAAGCAAAGTCTTGATGTAAATCTTTTACTTATAAATATAATAATAGTTTTGAAAATTATTTTTAATAAAACAAATTTAAATATTAAAAATAAAAGTCTGAATTTCTAAATTTTTCAAAAATACAATTTTTCTTACTAAAGATAGTTTCATTATATTTAACATTTTCTACACTAAAAATTTTTACTGAAAGTTTTTCTTTATTACTTAGAATTTTAACTAAATTTTCTCTTCATTACTTGGAATTTTAACTAAATTTTCTTACTCGTTTATGTAATCAAATTTTACTTCCCTAATATAACTTCATATACATGATCTTTTTTCTTTTCAAATCAAATTCACTTGTAGCACATTTGAGAACAAATAAATTCAAGTTTTGAAAGTATTTTTCATCCCCCCAAAACTTAAATTTTTAACGGATTAAATAGTTTAGCAGTAAATATAAATAAGCAAGAATGAAAATTTGAAATAACATGCTTACAAGAATTTTTATATCCTAATTATACAAGTATAAAACAAAAAATAGGAGTTATATTAATTTTTGATTAATTTTCTATCATTTTCATTTCAATTCAACATGTAGAAATTCAGTAGACTTCTAAGTAGTGGGTACAAACATAAAAACAAACTAACACACTACCTTTGATTTTAAGTCTTAACATAAAAACAAACACACTAACAAGATAAAAGAAAAATACAGGGTAGCAATTTTCTGAAATTAAAGTTTAAAACTAAAGTTAGTAAGATTTTTNTTTTCATCCCCCCCAAACTTAAATTTTTAACTAGATTAAATAGTTTAGCATCATATATATATTAGCAGGAATGAAAATTGAAATAACATGCTTACAGGAATTTTTTTACCCTGATTATACAAGTATAAAACGAAAAGCAGGAGTAAAATTAATTTTTGATCAATTTTCTATCATTTTAATTTTAATTCAACATGTATAGATTCATTAGACTTCTAAGTAGTGGGTACAGACATAAAAGTAAATAAACACACTAACTAGATAAAGAAAAAATACAGGGTAGCAATTTTCTGAAATTAAAGTTTAAAATTTAAGCTAGCAAGATTTTGAACTTTTCAAAAGACATAGAAATAAGTTCAATCTTAACTAACTAAAACACATTACTCAACAAACAACAACAATTACTACCCAAGAATTTAAAACAAAATACTAACAAAACTTTACATCACAATAATAATTAAACAAAACAAAAGTCTAACACATCACATAGTCCATCAAGTACATAAACTCAAATGTCTTAAGCTCACACCACGTAGTCTATCATATATTACAAATATAAAAATAACTTATTCCTCCTCCTCATCATCTGAATCACCATTGTTTCAGACATCTATAGGCACATAATCAGGGTATCTTGGATACGAAGGAAATTCCACTCCTTGGTTACCCCTAATGAGGCTTTCCAAAGATGAGTGAAATTTCTCCTGATAATCACTATGCCTTCTAGCATACCATCAATATGATCTACAAAATTTCCTAAATTTCATTCCTTGTCTGCGGTATAATTAATATTATCCATCATCCTCTGCAATAATTGATTCTGAGTTTCAGTAGACTCACCTTTAGAATTAGAAGCTCGTGAGGTAGATGGTTTCGATGTAGAAGCAGTAGAGGTGAATGCAACAGACGTAGACAATCCATAACTTCTTGAAAATCCTCCTCTCCAACCAAAAATAGAGTGCTCATAATACAATTTCACATTTACACTTATAATTGGCTTTAGAGGCAGCAACACTTCTTCCCAGCTATCATACCTCACACCAGCCTGCTCACACAAAGAAAAGATCAAGGAAGCAAATCCTAGACCTGCAGTAGTAGCGACAGTGGCAGAACTGAAGATAGTCTAACAAATCAAAGCTCCAATATTGATAAACTTTCCTTACAGAATAAAATAATTCAAAGTTGCTCTCTCCCTCGTAACTTCACTAAGATGATTCATCAGTAACAGACGAGCTGAAATAAAGTAGTGCCACGCCTTTGATGGTACACTTAACTTTGAAGTGAAAAAGTTGACTCTCCTCTCATTTGTAATTTTCTAGTGTCCCCTTCCAACAGTCAAATATGAAATAATCTCGTCCAATTCTGTCTCAGTCGGACTATAGTTCGCATAAAAAGACAAAGTATCAGGCGGTAAATGGTAGAACACATTGATTACCTCTGGTGAAAAAGGTACCAATTTTCCTCTAACCATGCCTCTATCCTTATCTACCTCAGGAAGTTTTGCATAAAACTCCCTTTCTACAGATATCACACCCACAACAAAAAAACAACAGAATTATTCCCATTATCAACGAACGATCAAATCTTCCAGGGATCCACCTGGATTTTTGAAACACCTCTCAGGAATCAATTTTCGTGACTGTAGATCATCACTATATCTATCCTGAGCTTTTGAACTCACAAACTTGCTTGAATCAAAGTGGGTCTTTCCCTTACTCCTCTTTTTTCTTGCGGACATTCTACAAATTTCACAAAATTCCATAATAACTTTAAAAATCAAGTCTAATCTACTAAACTCTACTCCTATAAGCATAAACTACACTTTCCATGTAATTTCCATAAATTTTTCTTCACTTTTCCACCATGAATAGTGATTTTCAGGTTTTTCCAAATGTACTCAAAATACATGGTGAAAATTCAAAATTTCTACATAGAAGTGGAGCTCTTACCTTCAGAAATCCAAATCTAGAAAATTTGGCTCAAATCCACCAAGAAATCTCCACAAAAAGGTTTTCCCTAACTTCAAAATTGTGAACTCGAGAGGAAGAAGATGACAGAAGGAGTAAAAATGGTGGTTTTTGGGGTTATTTTTCTTTTCGTGAACCAGCGCTTAAGCGAGGATAAGTGGCACTTAGGCACTTGCCTCTCAGGTTACATCGTGCTTAAGCATGAGATTGTGGTGCTTAGGCGCCAGTGCACGATTTTTGAGATGTTTAAACTTAAGTAAAATACACTATTAGCCTAAGTATACCCCCCTAAATAGTTTTACAACACTTAAATGACTATTTTACTCTCCTCTCTCTCAAAATTCACCAATATAACTAATTCAATTCGAGGCTAAAATAACACAAATTTTCACACAAACAAACACATACATTCATTTACAAACTATTACAAGAAACATTCAACATATAATTCTCATTTCAAAGAGTCTCAGATGAGAAAATTTTCTTAAATACAAACACTAAACAAACATACTCAATTAAACACATAAAAGACATAAACAATAAAAACAAAATTTAAAACTAACACTTAAAAACAACGACTCCTAACAAACAAACTCTAACACTGAACTTAATTCAATTCTTCATTTATTAGAACAAATTCTTGTCTTTCATTAGTCTCTCCTTGGGCATTCAAAATATAGAGTTGATAAAATGGACGGTGGTGACAAGCTCTGATACAATCTTCTTCAATCCATTTCTGCTTAAGAAACATCATCTTATCTGCTTCTTCTATATTTCTAGTATGGCTAAATTTCATTTTCAATATCCATCCGATACGCTCTAGATATGCATTAACTTCATTTACCTTTGTCTCAAGTAAAGCCACACTAGCCTCAATTTTGTTGATCTTTTCCACTATTCCTTCAATACTAACGGCTAAGAAATCATTATACATCTCTTATGCATTTTGACTAATGAATTTCTTCCTCATGGACTCTTCCTTTTTCTTTAAATCCATATCCCATGAAGACATTTCCTCAAAATCTCTCTTTCTTTTAGACTTTTAGAGCTAAAAATGATTTTGAGGTGAAATTCCATCACAATTATAGACCTAAATCCTTCTAAAAACTCTTAGACACGTTCTAAAACTGCCATGGCATGTTTAATTTAACCAATTGGTGGTTAAAGTTTCTAGAAGATGAATTTCACATATGATTTTTAACATCCGCACTTAAGCGCCGAATATTGGCGCTTAAGCGCCAGTGCTCAATTTTGTACTAATCAACTTAATGTCCAAATTCTCATTCTATCATGTGTAGATCACTAAATAAAGTCTTAAAATCAATACTAACACATAATAGTCTCAAAAATAATACCCCAAATTTTTTTAATCACACACAAACAACATTGAAAACAAAAGCACACTGATAACTATGGGATGCCTCCCATAAAATGCTTGGTTTTATATTGTCAGACCGACGTAACCAGTGCTTATTTTGGTTGACCCAACATCATTTGATCATTAGATTTACACTGATCCCCTAAAAAGTAAGGTTTAAATCTATGTCCATTCACTTTAAATACTTTCTCAGTTTTAGGATCTTTGATATCCACAGCTCCATAAGGATAAACTTTCATCACAACAAATGGGCCCATCCACCTGGACTTAAGTTTACCTGGAAATAATCTTAACCTTGCATTATATAGCAAAACTTGTTACCCTGACTGAAAATTTTTAGTAAGAATCCTTTGGTCATGCCACATCTTCATCTTTTCTTTGTAAATCTTAGCACTTTCATTTCGATCATGCCACATCTTCATCTTTTCTTTATAAATCTTGGCACTCTCATAAGATTCATTCTTTATCTTTTCAAGCTCATTTAATTGTAACAATCTTTTCTCACTAGCATCTTTCAAATTATAATTGAACTCTTTAATTCATTTAATTGTAATAATCTTTTCTCACCAGCATCTTTCAAATTATAATTGAACTCTTTAATCGCCCAAAATACTTTATGCTCAAGTTCAACTGGTAAATGACAAGCTTTCCCAAATATTAGCCTATATGGGGACATTCCTATAGGAGTTCTGTATGGAGTCCTATAAGCCCACAAAGCATAGTCAAGTTTGACTGACCAATCTTTTTTTTATTGGATTCACAGATTTTTTCATAATTCTTTTAATTTCTCGATTGGATAATTCAGCCAAACTACTTGTCTGAGGATGATAAGCAATAACAATTCTATGGTTTATATGATATTTTTTTAATAATTTCTCCATTTTTTCATTTCTGAAATGACTTCCTTCATCAGTTATGATAACTCTCAGCATCCCAAATCTACAAAATATGTTCATTTTCAAAAAATTTTGCAATGCTTTAAGCATCACATCGAGGTAAAGCCACAGCTTCTATCCATTTGGATACATAGTCCACTACTAACAGTATATATAAATTTTTGAAAGATGGTATAAATGATCCCATGAAATCTAATCCCCAAACATAAAATATTTCAACTTCTGGCATATATTTAAGGGGCATCTCATTTCTCCCAGAAATATTTCAACTCTTTGATCATCTATCACAAGTTTTGTATAAGCATTAACATCTCTAAAGATAGTAGGCCAATAAAATCCAGATTGTAAAATTTTGTATATTGTTTTATCAACACCAAAATGTCCCCCAAAATCAGAATTATGGCATTTTTGGATAATTTCATAAGTTTCTTCTAAAGGTACACATTTTCGAATAATCAGATCCTTTCCTTATTTATATAAATTTGGGTCATCCCAAAAATAAGTCTTAGCTTCAAATATAAATTTCCTCTTCTATTGGTATGTCATTCCATTAAGTATAAAATCATTTACAAGAAAGTTCACACTGTCGGCATACCACGGAACATGCCACTCTTTAATATTGAACAGTTTTTCATCTTGAAAATGTTCATTAATTTTTTTTTCAAAACAAAGTGGTTTTTCTAACTCAAGCCTAGACAAATGATTAGCAATTTGATTTTCAGTCCCCTTCCTATCTACTATTTGAAAGTCAAATTCTTACAAAAGAAGAATCCATCTTATAAGTCTTGGTTTAGCATCCTTCTTTTTCATTAATTACTTAATAACAGAATGATTTGTATGCACTACGCAATGAGTTCCAATTAAGTATCATCTAAATTTATCAAAGGCATATACTATTTCTAATAACTCTTTTCTCAGTTGTTGTATAATTAATTTGGGTTTCATTAAGGGTTTTACTAGCATATTAAATTACTTTGAAAATTTTATTCTATCTTTGTCCTAAAACAACTTCAATATCATAATCACTAGCTTCACACATCAGTTCAAAAGGTTTTCCACAATCTGGTGAAACTATAATTGATGCAGTGATTAATTTTTCTTTTAATAACTCAAAAGCTTCTAGGCATTCTTCATCAAAATTAAAAATTGCATCTTTCTCCAATAAATGGCATAAAGGCTTAGTAATTTTTGAAAAGTCTTTAATATATCGTCTGTAGAATCCAGCATGTCCTAAAAAACACTTAATTTCCCTTACATTTGTTGGATAAGGTAAATTAGCGATCACTTGAATTTTAGCAGGATCTAATACCATTCCATTTTCTGATATTTAATGTCCTAATACAATTCCTCCTGTAACCATAAA
Source organism: Phalaenopsis hybrid cultivar (assembly GCA_002079205.1). Lineage (NCBI taxonomy): Eukaryota > Viridiplantae > Streptophyta > Magnoliopsida > Asparagales > Orchidaceae > Phalaenopsis > Phalaenopsis hybrid cultivar. The sequence continues at coordinate 33,129 of JXCR01128616.1, read as the reverse complement.
TTGACATTTTTCCCAAGAAAGGACTAAATTTGTTTCTTCACAACGCTTAAGAACTTTTGATAAATATTCTAAACATGAGTCAAATGAAGTTCCAAACACTGAAAAATCATCCATAAGGACTTCAATCCCTTTTTCAATTAAATCACAAAAAATTTCCATCATACATCTTTGAAATGTAGCAGGGGCATTACATTAATCAAAGAGCATTCTTCTAAAAGCAAATGTCCCATAAAGACTGGTAAAATTTATTTCTTCATGATCCTTAGGAGTTATTTGTATTTGGTGATAACCAATATATCTATCCAGAAAATAAAAGTAATTATACCCAACTAGTCTATCCAACATTTGATTTAGAAATGGTAGTGGAAAATGATCTTTCCTAGTGGCAAGATTTAATTCTCTATAATCAATGCATATTCACCACCCTTTGACTTGACTAGTAGATATTAATTTTTTATGTCCATTCACAGTCATAGTTACTCCTCCTTTCTTAGGAACACAGTGAATTGTACTAACCCATGCACTATCTGAAATAGGGTAGATAGTTCTAGCATCTAACCACTTTAATATTTCTCTCTTAACAACTTCTTTTATGAAAGGATACAATCTCCTTTGAGGATCAGCCTTGGGTTTGTAGTTCACTTCCATATAATTCTATGCATACAAATTGAAGAGCTGATTCCTTTAATATTAGCTATTGTCGTCCAAAGGCTTTCTTAAAATTTTTCAAAATTTTCATCAATCTTTCTTCTTCTTCCATCGTTAACTTTGAGGAAATGATAACTAGTAAAGTAGACGAATTGCCTAAAAAGGCATATTTTAAGTGATCAGGAAGTAACTTCAATTCAAGTTCAAGAGGTTTTTCTATTGATGGACAAAATGATTTAGTTTGGCCATATCAATGCCTTAACATGCATTGTAGTAAACCTATATAGGATATCTTTTTCTATTGTGTCCAAAATTTCAAAACTTTCTCGAACATATAAAAACCTAAAAAGGCATATTTTAAATGATCAGGAAGTAACTTCAATTCAAGTTCAGGAGGTCTTCCTTATAAAGATCTTCACATTGATCTAATTCCTCTTCTTGTTTGTGTTCCAAATATTTTACTTCAGATTTTTCTTCTTAACTAGTTTTGAAATGGCATTCACTCAGATATCTTATATCTGTTTTTCCTAATTATAACTAGTAAAGTAGATGAATCACCTAAAGAGGCATATTTTAAATGATTAGGAAGTAACTTCAATTCAAGTTCAGGAGGTCTTCCTTATAAAGATCTTCACATTGATCTAATTCCTCTTCTTGTTTGTGTTCCAAATATTTTACTTCAGATTTTTCTTCATAACTAGTTTTGAAATGACATTCACTCAGATAGCTTATAACATCCATTATATAACATTCATCATCTTTACCTTTTGCAGGAAATTTCATTGATCTTGAAATGTTAAAATTAATAGTTTGATCATTGACGCGCATAGTTAATTCCCCTTTCTACACATCTATCATTTCTCTTCCTGTGGATAGGAATCGCCTCCCACGCGCATTGTTAAATCTCCTTTTTTTCACATCATCATTGCTCTTCCTGTGGCTAAGAAAGGTCTCCTCAAAATGATAGGTATCATCATTGCTCTTCTTGTGGCTAGGAAATGTCTCCCCAAAATGATAGGTATCTCTTTATCTTTGATCTAGCACAATGAAATCAACAGGAAAGATAAATTGATCTACTTTCACTAGGACATCTTCTACAACTCCTTTTGGGTACGTTATCAAACGATTTGCTAACTACAGAGTTACAGTAATATAAGTTATTACTCCTAATCTCAATCTCTTAAATATTGATAATGGCATAAGGTTAATGCTTGCACCTATCACATAAAGCTTTCCCATAAAATATGTCTCCTATTGCACATGGAATTGTAAAGCTACCAGGATCTTTAAGCTTTTCAGAAAGCTTTTTCTGAGTTATAGCACTGCACTCCTAACTAAGTGCAATAATCTCATTATCTTCGAACTTCCTTTTCCTATTAAGAATATCCTTCATTAACTTTACATAGCTTGGCATTTTTTTTAAGGCTTCAGCAAATGAAATACTAATTGTAAGCTTCTTACAAATTTCCATAAATTTTGAAAATTGCTTATCCAACTTCTGTTGACAATGTTCTAAGGAAATGGAGTTGATGATTTTTCTAAATCAATTTTTCAGGTGAGAAATAGGTTTTTCAGAATCTTTTGGAGCATCCTCTTTTGATTCTTCAATTTCTTCTTTCTCTACTTTAGTTTCTTTTTGAACCCTACCTTTTAACTCTCTTCCGCTTCTAAGTTGAACGGCTTTTACTTTCTCTTTATTTTGGCCTTTCAGATTCATTTCAGTATTACTAGGAAGTGCTCCTTAGGATCTATTACTTAATGAATTTGCAATTTTTCCAAGTTGATTCTCAATATTTCTAATTATAGCTCCTTGACTTTGTAGCTGATTTCCCATTTGTAACACCACTTCTTCTATAGATAACTTCTTCTCCTTAAATTGTGGATATCTATTGAAACCTGGAGGATAAGTAGATCTATAATTATTATTCCCATGGTTGTTTCAATTTCCCAATGGGTTTACTTGATTGTTCCCCCATTGCTGGTTATCACCACCCATAGTATTATTCCAATTAAAGTTGGAATGGGTTTTCCACATGAGCTATAATAATTTGAATATGGGTTATTCTGCTTGTTATTTATGACATTCAAAGTTTCTAATAATGCTTGAGAATTTCCCATTTGTCCTAATGAATTATCTTCAATCATAGAAATTTGTTGAGAAAAATTCATTCCAAATTGGTCTAATTTTCTTGAAATTACAGCAACTTGATTTGCTAACATAGTAAATGGATCAGATTCATGAATATTGGCTACTTTCTTAGGATTCACCCTCTCAGAAAACCATTGAAAATTATTGGTAGCCATTTATTCAATTAAAACATAAGCTTCATGAAATGGTTTTGACACCAATGAACCACCAACAACGACATCGATAATAGATATAAGAGACCCGGCTAATCCATTATAAAAAGTTTGAATTATTAACCAATCTGGTAAAGCATGGTGCAGACACTTTCTTAAGAGTTCTTTAAATCATTTTCATTGTTTATAAATAGATTCCCCTTCAAACTGATTAAAAGATGTAATATCATTTCTAATATTTGCAATTTTTTTGGTGGAAAATATTTAGCAAAGAATTTTTGTGCTAAATCACCCCAAGTTTTAATAGATCCAGGTGTTAATGAATTCAACCACATCTTAACTTTATCCCTCAGTGAGAAAGAAATAACCTAAGTCTTATGACATCATCTGATACACCATCATATTTAAATGTAGCACATAATTCAAGAAAATTGACATGATGTAAATTTGGATCTTCAGTTTGTGATCCCCCAAATTGATTATTTGATATCATTTGGATAATAGCAGGTTTAAGTTCAAATGAATTAGCTACTACAGTAGGTTTTTAAATACTACAATGAAGTTCATCTACTGTAGGGTTGACATAATCTCGCAAAGGTTTAAATTCTTGATGAATTTCAGTATTTTGATCATTTTTGTTTACCATTTTTGTTTTTTGATTTTTCAAAATTTTTAATTTTTGTACTTTTTCTGATTTTCTTAACAATTTTCTCTAATTCAGAATCGTATGACACTAGTCCTTCAAAACCTGAGCTATGCATACACTAAAATAAAATAAAATAAAACACACACTATAATAAGATATTCCTACAATAACTCTTAAAGTTTAAATAACACTTTCAAAAATAGAAATTTGCTTTCAATCAATCTCCACGACAGCGGTGCTAGAAACTTGATTCTGACTGTTTATATGCAACAGTATAACTATGTATTTGATCATAATTTTCACTTATCTTTTCTTACTTTGCAATAATACCAAAGACTTGATCGTGGAGAAAATAAGAATTTAACTTTTTAACTTAATATATATTGGGATACTACAGAAGTATACATCGTTATCAAGTAATATAGGACTTTTTGATTAAGCCTTGAATATCGAACCCATAGAGAGAATTCACAATATGCACTTTTAAATAACAAAATTTTTATTTGAAAAAGATAATTACTTAAACTATAGATGTTTTCACAGTAATTAAAATTTAAATCTTTTTGGTATTTTTGATATTTTGACAAAACAGAAACAACTTCTAAATAGAACTTGAGTTTATGTAAAAGATAAGCACTAAAGATGAAATATCTTTCTCCTTATCATGAATCAGTAATAAGTATAGGAATTATTTTGTGGAAATATTCAAATTGTGTGGTGCCAAATAGAAGAAATATTATTCTTTACCCTTACTATAGAAGCTCTAAAGACATTAGCTAATTTAAAGTTTGAATAATTTTGAAGACCGGCTAGGCAGGGAAGATACCAACTCTCACTCTAAAGTTCCCTCGATTCCCTCCACATGAGAGCTAACATCTCGTATCAAAACCTAAAAAAATAAACCAAGTTAGGGGCTTTATCCTTTCACTCTAAAGTCCTCTAACTCTATACCCTTCAAAGATTATTTTACTATTTATTTGCAATAATCATATGAATTACATTCTCATTCATACAACCTCATGTGATTCTTACCAATTGTTAACTGAGATAATACCAGCCTGGTTCTTACATGTTCTCACAACAAATTTTAACATCTATATGAGCCAGATCAAGAAGTAAATGAAGTACTGTCGGCACTATTTTTGGTGTGGGGTTTGCCCGTAAGAAGCCGTCGGTCGTCGGAATCAAAATCCCGTCGCCTGTGTGGGGTTTGCCCGTAAGAAGCTGTCGGTCATCGGAATTGAAATCCCGTTGTCCGCTTTGTGTGGGGTTTGCCCGTAAGAAGCTGTCGGTCATCGGAATTGAAATCCCGTTGCCTGCTTCGGAAGGATGTGCCCGTAAGAAGCTGTCGGTCATCGGAATTGAAATCCCTGCCCGCTTCGGAAGGATGTTTTAGTTTGCCCGTAAGAAGCTGTCGGTCATCGGAATTGAAATCCCGTTGTCCGCTTCGGGGGGTTTGCCCGTAAGAAGCTGTCGGTCATCGGAATTGAAATCCCGTTGCCTGCTTCGGAAGGATGGGGGTTTGCCCGTAAGAAGCTGTCGGTCATCGGAATTGAAATCCCGTTGCCTGCTTCGGAAGGATGTGCCCGTAAGAAGCTGTCGGTCATCGGAATTGAAATCCCTGCCCGCTTCGGAAGGATTTTTGCCCGTAAGAAGCTGTCGGTCATCGGAATTGAAATCCCGTTGCCCGCTTTGGAAGGACAGCCCGTAAGAAGCTGTCGGTCATCGGAATTAAAATCCCGTTGCCCGCTTCGGAAGGACGGTTTGCCCGTAAGAAGCTGTCGGTCATCAGAATTGAAATCACGTTGCCCGCTTCGGAAGGACGTTATGCCCGTAAGAAGCTGTCGGTCATCGAAATTGAAATCCCGTTGCCCGCTTCGGAAGGACTTTTTAAAAGTTAGTTTTGAAAAAGATGAAGTCAAACTGACTCCATAATTTTCATAGTTTAAATGAAAGAGCATGTTTTGAAAAAGATGAAGTCAAACTGACCCCATAATTTTCATAGTTTAGATGAAAGAGCGCTCTATTGAAAAAGATGAAGTCAAACTGACCCCATAATTTTCATAGTTTAAATGAAAGAGCACTTTATCTCAAATCATGTATCTATCCCGGGTCATCGGAATTGAAATCCCGTTGCCCGCTTCGGAAGGACATTTTAAAAAAAAAATTTAATTTTGAAGATGAAGTCAAACTGACCCCATAATTTTCATAGTTTAAATAAAAGAGCGCTTTACCTCAAATCAAGAAGCTGTCGGTCATCGGAATTGAAATCCCGTTGCCCGCTTCGGAAGGACGTTGAAAAAAGAATTGAAATCCCGTTGCCCGCTTCGGAAGGACATTAAAAAAAATTTTAATTTTGAAAAAAAATGAAGTCAAACTGACCCCATAATTTTCATAGTTTAGATGAAAGAGTGTTTTACCTCAAATCATGGAAGTCAAACTGACCCCATAATTTTCATAGTTTAGATGAAAGAGCACTTTATCTCAAATCCAAGTCAAACTGACCCCATAATTTTCATAGTTTAAATGAAAGAGCGCTTTACCTCAAATCTTGTATCAATCTCGTTGCCCGCTTCGGAAGGACGTTTAAAAATTTAGTTTTGAAAAAGATGAAGTCAAACTGACTCCATAATTTTCATAGTTTAAATGAAAGAGCACTTTACCTCAAATCCTGTATCTATCCCGGACTCCATAATTTTCATAGTTTAAATGAAAGAGCATGTTTTGAAAAAGATGAAGTCAAACTGACCCCATAATTTTCATAGTTTAGATGAAAGAGCGCTCTATTGAAAAAGATGAAGTCAAACTGACCCCATAATTTTCATAGTTTAAATGAAAGAGCACTTTATCTCAAATCATGTATCTATCCCGGGTCATCGGAATTGAAATCCCGTTGCCCGCTTCGGAAGGACATTTTAAAAAAAAAATTTAATTTTGAAGATGAAGTCAAACTGACCCCATAATTTTCATAGTTTAAATAAAAGAGCGCTTTACCTCAAATCAAGAAGCTGTCGGTCATCGGAATTGAAATCCCGTTGCCCGCTTCGGAAGGACGTTGAAAAAAGAATTGAAATCCCGTTGCCCGCTTCGGAAGGACATTAAAAAAAATTTTAATTTTGAAAAAAAATGAAGTCAAACTGACCCCATAATTTTCATAGTTTAGATGAAAGAGTGTTTTACCTCAAATCATGGAAGTCAAACTGACCCCATAATTTTCATAGTTTAGATGAAAGAGCACTTTATCTCAAATCCAAGTCAAACTGACCCCATAATTTTCATAGTTTAAATGAAAGAGCGCTTTACCTCAAATCTTGTATCCTGACCCCATAATTTTCATAGTTTAGATGAAAGAGCGCTTTACCTCAAATCATGTATCTATCTCGAAGGATGAACACAAGAATACAGGGTGAGGCTCGATCAAAGAAACTAGAGAAAGTTATGACATCCGTTTGGTCTGCAAAACCAAAGGATGAGGCTCGATCAATTAAACTAAGGAAAGTATGACGTCCGTTTGGTCTGCAAAACCTTGGGTGAGGGTTGATCAAATAAACTAGAGAAAGTTATGCCATCCGTTTGGTCTGCGAAACCAATGTATTTGCAGCAAGTTCCCCTATTTAATATAAAGAATTAAATAGGGTTTATATTAAGCTGGGTTCGGACATGGGTTCCCCTATTTAATATAAAGGATTAAATAGGGTTTATATTAAGCTGGGTTTGGACATCCTTCCTATAAGGGCAAGCCTNTTACCTCCTCCGAGGGATTCCCGATCATCCAATAGAGACGTCTTAATTTAGTTGAAGTTTTGGTTTTTGTGTTGAAGCAATGCGGAATCGGATGTGAAATCCTCATCCTCTAGAATTTTGTGTGAACCATTACGAAGCAATGCAGAATCAGATGTGAAATCCTCATCCTCTAGAATTTGATTTGAAAGATTGCAATATGATGAGCTCCTAAAGCAATGTGGAATCAGATGTGAATCCTCAACCTCTAGAATTTGATTTGAAAGGTTGCAATAGGATGAGCTCCTAAAGCAACGCGGAATCGGATGTGAAATCCTCAACCTCTAAAATATCATGTGGACCATTGCAAAGCAATGTAGAATTAGATGTAAAATCTTCATCCTCTAAAATATCGTGTTAATTATTGCTAAGCAATGCGGAATCGGATGTGAAATCCTCATGCTCTAAAATATCGTGTTTCGAATTCGTGGGAAACTAGTAGAATTTATGAAGATTGACATTGGTGAGGAAAAAAATTGTGAAACTTTGTGAGATTTGTGCAGAATGTGAAATTTCGTGGGGGTGTGTAGAGAGTTAGTGTAGATAACGATGGTTGTGTTGCGCGCACAAAGAGCAGGAAACTCCGAAAACGGAAGTATCCACTCAACAAGTTTGTTTTATTTTCTTGTTATTTTTGTCACAATTGATTTTTCAAAAATGTTTTTTTAAAGTTTTAATTTAAATTAGTTGATTTTCAAGAGAAATTTATTTTGTTACAATTATCTTTTATTTGTGGTTTATTTGAAAATTTGTCATTTCGTTCTGTGTTCATTAGAACTCCCCGGCTTTCATCCATCGCACAAAAAGGCAATTGACAAAAAGGCACAACACGAGAGAAATTTTCATTAATCTGCTTCAATAAGGATGCAACAGATCAAACATAGGCTAATGCCTCAAAAAGAGTACATCATGTAATATGCGTTGTAATGCATTGAGAGTCTTCTCAAGATATGAGTACATCATAGACTGATTATGTCAAATACATGTCATGCTTGTTAAAAG